>APFE030899288.1:0-12202 GCA_000404065.3 Pinus taeda
CATCAGGTAGTAAATGAAAATGTCAATATACCTTGACATAATGTCATAATTCCTATGCATATTGCTATTATCGTATAGATACCTTATCACTATAAGAACCATATGTACATCATTGTCTTCCTACCATGATATCATGAAACATCGTCAGTATGTTTTCATCAAGGTGTCAATCACTTTTCAATAATCATTTCTACATCTAAGTACATCGTTAAATTTCATAATTATCATCTTGAGTCTTAATCACTCGTCATATATTCTTCCTTCCCAAAGGAAATTTTGGTGAAATTCATTACTAGTGATACCATCATTATCATCTATCTCAAAATTAAAATCCCATCCATTTACCGTTTGGCTCACTGATTCCAATATCGCTATTGCAAATACTATTTCCATCATGATTTAACTCTATATCATGCTTAATTGATTTGCACGGGGATTTGTTGATCAGTGTTGACTTATTTAACAATTAGTAATTCAAAGAATTATTTTCTTATCTCATCGAGTTCGTCACGTTCGATACCAGTTGATTGCTTAATCATAAATTGACCCCTTCCTCCAGTTGGGCAAAAGACTCTTTCTTATTAAATAGTATCCTTATTCAAGTTGGGCAACATTCCTTCCTATATCTTCCAAGTTATCATTACTTGGTCATCATGTAACTTCATACATTACTCTTCCCAACTTGGGTAATACTTGAAAAATAAATTCAATAAGATATATGTAATCCGCTTATCCACATAATAAAATTACCTGACCATACGCCTTGTTGTCCATAATTGATTCATATAGTGAGTCACCTATGGAAAACTTTACAATTTGGCTCTCCCATTAGAGGAATTTTTTTTATAGATGTTGTCATGTACACACTTATCCTTTCCCATCATTTTATCATACCGTCCAAGTTCCGTAAAATTATTACCATAATTATTCAACTTCATTGGTTGATTGCCAATATTTCTTCTTTAGGTGCATCATCCTTAGATAGACCTTATAGTGATACCTTTAGAATACCAAGTTACCAAATTCTTCCATTATGTTCAAATTACCTCAATACTCCTCTTTTATGCTCCTCTTCTCATTTCTCTTTAGACAACTTTAACCATTACGAACGTCATGTAACATTATACTCAACATCTGAACTTAATCCAACTCTGTATGGTTTGCCACTGAGACTAAATATACCATCATGTTGGTTGATGATGTTCAATATACAAATGATATGAGTAGTAAATGAGCAGATACATGTAATGCAACCGGTAGTGAGTAGTTATACCAGCATGCCAGTGTGCCATATCAATAGTACGATCTTTCAGAGAATTATACATCGTCAATTATGGGTAGATTATCACCATCCAAGATTACAAGATTATTTATTTTCTAACATTATTCTGTTGTCAAGAATCCGATTGTTGTAGCTTATTGCTAAGAATATATCTGCCCTTAGATACCAAATTGGATAGCTAATTAAAGAAAAACTGCAATGTGATGTGAGTTCACTAGGTGATCCAATCCATCCACTAATTCACCTTTCAAATGAGCATTGAATGCAAGATAAGGAGTACTAATGATCTAGATTCTATCAATCACGGAGATGTGGTTCAATATCCACCAAAAGTCGAAGAAGTGCTTCGAGTCTCGTGACTAAAGAATCTTTTTCCTATTACAAGATTACCATCAATCCTATGGAAAGTATAATATCTACAAGGTGGATGCCTTTTAACCAGCTAAGGCCCATGAAGAAACTGGTCATGAATAGTCCTCATGACTGGACAACATAATTACATAGTGGAGCTTTCTGGGTAAACCCACGTAAACCTTTTTATGAAGAACAACTGGTACTATCAGATGATTTATTATATGCTTTGAACAAAGTCGTATGACCAAGCAAAGTAAAACTAAAGTGACATTTTCCTTTTAAGCACATTCAGTTACTATTTTCATGTCATGTGTTAATCTATGACAGTATAAAAGTTGTATTGATGTTTAGTTCAGTAAATTAATATGATATATGGTGAAGTAATATTAAGATGATATATATGTCATAAAATTTATGAATCAAGCATAAAAATATTCCACACCATAAAGAAGAGACACTGCCACCCGACCCAAAACCGGATCGGATGACTGGGAAGGTTATCCCTCCCCAACACAAAATAAAATCGTTTTATTAATTATATGGCCTGCCTGCAAGCGCACCCGCAAAGGCAACACCATTCCTTAAATTACAATACATTTAGCCATACTATTTTCCCTGGATAAGACATTACATTTCCTGCATAAGACATTAAACATAAGATTGTAAGCTTGTGGCTGTGGCTATGCGTTTCCTGTAAATTCCTTTTGACAACGATGTCGAGAAATCTTAAAAGCAAAGGGACCACAATATTAGTGATGAATAACTGAATCAAGAAATTGCATATATAAAGGGCCACAAAGATAATGTTGTCATTACTTCCTAGCGAGATTAGTCAATAAGAAACTTATGATTTTTCGTGTTAAAGAAGTGGCCAGCTTGGATCAAATATTTAAGGTCATAAAGAAGAAATATCACAACACAGATAATAAATTAGTAAGAAGAAACAACCTATTTTGGAGCATAAAAGAAGAGTATTGAGGTAATTTGAACATAATGGAAGAATTTGGTAACTTGGTATTCTAAAGGTATCACTGTAAAGTCTATCTAAGGATGATGCACCTAAAGAAGACATATTTTCAATCAACCAATGAAGTTGAATAATTATGGTAATAATTTTACGGAACTTGGATGGGATGATAAAATGATGGGAAAGGATAAGTGTGTACATGACAACATCTATAACAATTTTCCCTCTAAAGGGAGAGCAACATTGTAAAGTTTTCCATAGGTGACTCACTATATGAATGAATTATGGAGAACAAGATGTATGGTCAGGTAATTTTATAATGTGGATAAGCAGATTACATATATCTTATTGAATTATTTTTCAGGTATTTCCCAAGTTGGGAAGAGTAATGTATGAAGTTACATGATGACTAAGTCATGATAACTTGGAAGATATAGGAAGGAATGTTGCCCAACTTGAATAAGGATACTATTTAATAAGAAAATGAGTAGGAAAGGGGAATCCGCCCCTCTAGCCGCCACCACAGCAGGTCATTGTACTCAATGAGATTTGAACTTCGGTCAATTTATGATTAAGCAATCAACTGGTATCGAACGTGATGAACTCGATGAGATAAGAAAATAATTCTTTGAAGTACTAATTGTTAAATAAGTCAACATTGATCAACAAATCCCCGTGCAAATCAATTAAGCATGATATAGAGTTAAATCATGATGGAAATAGTATTTGCAATAGCGATATTGGAATCAGTGAGCCAAACGGTAAATGGATGGGATTTTAATTTTGAGATAGATGATAATGATGGTATCGCTAGTAATGAATTTCACCAAAATTTCCTTTCGGAAGGAAGAATATATGACGAGGGATTAAGACTCAAGATGATAATTCTGAAATTTAACGATGTACTTAGATGTCGAAATGATTATTGAAAAGTGATTGACACCTTGATGAAAACATACTGACGATGTTTCATGATATCATGGTAGGAAGATAATGATGTACATATGGTTCTTATAGTGATAAGGTATTTATACGATAATAGCGATATGCATAGGAATTATGACATTATGTCAAGGTATATTGACATTTTCATTTACTACCTGATGATAAGTATTTAATGTTCAAATACTCATGAGGGATATGATATGCATAACGTGGCATAGGAATTATGATGTTATAATATGAGGATTATTGACATGTGGTTCATTTATGTTAACTCATAATATGTCTTGATATAATAATGTAATGGTATAACTGAAGCATGCGATAGTTCCAAGCCATGCGTGAGCATGCAGTTCCTTGCAAGAGTTGGCATATGGATTATTCCTATCATACTATGATGGTATGGTTAAAGCATTGGATGCATGTTGAGATGTGATGATTCACAGGACTCCACAAATAGGCCGAGAGGGCCGGCTTATTTGATGATCTCGTGTGAGCCCATACGCACGAGGGAGAATAAGTAACACCATATGGGCTAGGGACAAAACTCAATCAACACTACATATGCCAGTGGTTCCTTTGTCTTGTGTATAGCTCTTGATGGATAGCTCTTGAAGAGCTATGGGACCATCTTGAGAAGGCTTGGTGCCTGATGTTCCAGGCTAGGTGCCTGATGGTCCAGGCTAGGTGCCTGTTGGGATGTCGAAGTCTGGAAGGGATGTAAAGGACTTCGATGCCTGGGGCTATGCGCCTTAGTAGTTGTGGAGGAAGTGGGCCAGCCTGCGAGATGCCCGGGGTCATGGAGTACCGAACCGGATGCCTGCCTTGGGGCAGATGAGGTCTGAGTCAGGCGCGAGCCTTGGGGCCAGCCTTGGACTAGGATACAGAGCAGGTCAGGCTTAGCCTGGTACCGAAAGTGGGAAAAAGGACAGAGATTCCTTGAGATTTCCCGGGGTGTTGGTGACTTTCGATGCCTGCTGGTTATACTAGTTCAGCAGAGGGTGTTGGCAACATGAAGTAAATAAAATAATAAATAATAAAAATAATACAAATAATTCGGACGAAGTTCTTTAAGTGGGAGAGTTGTAATATCCCTCCCTTAATAATAAATAATAATTAATATTAATAATAATATAATTGATAAATAATACAATAAAATAATAATAATATAAATAACAAATTAATATCACTTATAATAAATAATAAAATAATAATCATAAATGATTTTAAAAATATACAAGAAATAATAAAAATAATAAAAATAGTAATAACTACACTAAAAGCTCTAAATAAGAATAAATATTAATAAAACAAAGAAAGCAATAAAAAGAATCAGTAAAGCTAAAAATCAAAAGAAAAGTAAAAAAATCAAGAAGGCTAAAAATCAAGTTGCATGTAGACACATGGAGTGTGTGCATGTGGTACCCCATCCAATGTCGTTCTATTTAATAGATGGTGAGGAAGATGAGAGGCATTCTTGCATTCTATCATTCCGAGATTCTATCTTTCATTCTCTTGGGAGAATGGTATACTAAGACTAGGAGCACTGGCAATAGTCGTTGATTGAGGGCTCGGGGGTGGCCAGTTGTAGCAGAATCCTGCACAATTGAGCCTACGGTTGGGAGGAGAGTCGTCCCCAAAACCCTGTTGTGGTAAGCCTACTTCTACCACAGGTAAGCCCAGGTAAGCACTCTTCATAGTTTAAATTTAATGTTAATAAGTTAATTAGATATCTATTTTAGGGCTGTTACAATACATCCATGCCAATCATCATGTTGCATCCATTGTGCTGCACCATGCTGCTCCATGCACCTTATTGCACCATGATGTCCCATGCACCTTACTGCACCATGTTGCTCCATGCACCTTATTGCACCATGATGTCCCATGAACCTTACTACACCATGCTGCTCCATGCACCTTACTGCACCATGTCGTCCCATGCACTTTACTGCACCATGCTGCTCCATGCACCTTACTGCACCATACTGTCACCTATCAAACCATGTCCATCATCACTACACTGCAATATTGTATCCAATTACCTACCTTAATTGCTTGCTATCGCTTGCATCCTAACAGAGAAGCTAGGCTATAGTTACACTCTTCATGATATAATGTTACTTAAGAACAGTGTTCAATGTCCTCTCCTATGACAGTGTTTAGGCAGCATAGAATTTCTTTGTGACAACTTGAAATCCTTTTCCAAGTAGCATGTAAGACCTCCTTCTGATTGTGTCTTTGACTCTTTCTAAATAGCAAATTATAACACCTTTGATGATTGCGTTTGGGGTAGCATAGAGTCCTTTTCTTTCTGCGGAATAGGACCAACGTTTAGGGTGCATCTGAACAGAGACTAGGGCACGCACAAAATTGTCACTAGGTCTCTTTGGAACAACGTATAGACCTGTCCTTACGACAATGGATTTAGGACCCTTTGAGCAATGTATGAGAGCCAATATTATGACAGTGGTTAGGGCTTGAACTAATTGCAGTTATGGCACATAAAACTGTGGCCTATTCTCTTCAAAGTTAGGTCCAAGACTGCGGCCAGAATTCTGTGGCTAAAACACTTCCTTACTGTGGCTAGGGTAATAATAGATAGGTCTCTTCTAGACCAGCGTTTAGGCTTCTCCTTGTTGCATTGTGGAAGCCACCTTCATCTTGACTACATATAAGACAGCGTAGATCCTTCTCCTTTTGACTACAAGTAGGGCTAGGGTAACTCCTCAGGGCAGCGTATAAACTTTCTTTCGATAGTGTCTAGAGTTAGGGCAAATCCTCTAGGGCAGCGTATTCTCTTAGTGACTCCTCCTTCCACCAAAACCCAAAGACAAGTGGAGAGGTAGAGATCACAAGAAGAGTGTGTGTCCAAATGACTAGCAAGCCACCTCTTTTTATATTAAAACGTTGAGCACAAGTGGGGTCAATTTGGTTGCTCGCTGACCTTGACGAATTGTCCCATAACACAAATAAATTCATATCTCCATGAATACATGTCGAAATTGGATGATCTTTAGATCAATCCTACACCCCTTGACGAGAGGAATCCAAGAAAAATATCAAATGTCATGAATAAGTAGGCCCACATGGAATTTGGCCCTTGTTTCCAATTTTAACACTCCCTCTCAACTAGGGAGAACTCCATCTGCCATACTGTACTATCTCTCCCAATAGTGCCCTGCACTGCTCTGCTGAACTATGAAGAAGAAGAAGTGATCGAGAATGTATCATACCATCCTCTACTAACCCTAATTCAATCCCATATAAATGAGAGTGTCTCATACCACTCTTACTGATCCGAAATCGGTTCCAAAAGAGAGTGAGTTATATCACTCTTATTGACCCGAAATCAGTTCCAATTGATCCCAAATCAATATCATCCTAGCATAGGGAGTACGGTAGCAACATGATGCGTCCATCGGTACTACTATGGTCCCTATCCTCATTTTCCTACTCATTGGCCAGATGAGAGGTACTTCCCATGAGTCCCAGACTGCATGGGTAGGATGTCTCAGCAAGAGAATGATGAACCACTCATCATGCCTACATGTCACCAGGGGTATCCCAGTGGAAGGTTTAACCACTCACCATGTACACAAAAAATCACTAGGGGAAGGCTGAACCACTCACCCTGTGACTATGCCTCAATAGGATAAGGATGAACCACTCATCCTGCCTACATAGCAAACCAGTAGGGGAAGGCTGAACCACTCACCCTATGATTGTGTCTCGGCAAGAGAAGGATGAACCACTCATCTTGCCTACATAGCAGACCACTAGGGGAAGGTTGAACCATTCACCCTATGGTTGCTAATCGCTCCAAGATGTACCCCCAAACCCCCAGAGCTCCCAGAGCTCAATGTCCATATCATACATGACCCTTAGGAGAGAATCTCTCCACGACTCCTAGTCGTTCTCGGAAAGTCAAGAATTTGACCTTTCCCAGGGGCTTCAACAAAATATC
This sequence comes from Pinus taeda, assembly GCA_000404065.3. Lineage (NCBI taxonomy): Eukaryota > Viridiplantae > Streptophyta > Pinopsida > Pinales > Pinaceae > Pinus > Pinus taeda. Next base: position 7,513 of record APFE030899288.1, read on the forward strand.
GGTGACCTGCACATCAGCCCCAATGTGATGGAGCCTTCTTGCTCCTCGATGTACCATATCCCAAATAAAGTGGTACCTGATGTCTATATGCTTGGAGTGATCATAGAACATGGGATTCCTCAACAATCGAATCCCCCTCTAGTTGTCACAGAAGATCACGGTGGTATCCAGCACATGTCCAAACAATGCACTGAAGAGCTTCCTCAACCAGGCAGCTTCACACAAGTTCAAACTTGTAGTTATGTATTCGGTCTCAGCGGTGCTCAAAGCAACCGACTTCTACTTCTTGCTCATCTAGGATATCATAGCAGAACCCAAAGAGAACTAGCACCCATAAGTGCTCTTGTGATCCTCCACTCTGTCTACCTAATCAGCATCAGAATAATCATGCAGCTTCACATTTCCGACAGTGTATCTCAATCCATGAGAGATTATGCCCTGAAGATATCTCAAATTATTCTTAGCACCAATCTAGTGGGGCCCAACCATATATGAGCTCAACATGCTAACTGCAAAACATATATCCATATGAGAGTTTACCAAATACATCAATGCTAGTATGAGTTTATGAAACTCAGAAGCATTTCCCAAATCAGGGCTGGCATCACTACTGCATAACTTCTTAAAGTTAAGCTTCATCGAGGTAGTCATGGGCTTGCAGTTCACCATTCCAAATCTGGAATCCAGCTCCCTCTTACTTTTGTAAATGAGAGGGTCGGCACTTGTTAGAAAGAGGTTTTCCTCATACGGTGCTAGTAAGAGAGGTCTATCATCCACAACCTTCAAGCAATGGTTTGGATCGACTTCACTCCTAGTGAATCTCAGCTTCATCAGATAGTTGTTTATCCTTTCATACCAAGCTCGGGTTGCTTGCTTCAATCCATAGAGGGACTTTTTCCACCTGCATACATGAGATTCCCGATCATGAATCTCAAATCCCTCAGGTTGTTCCAGATCTGTGGTCTTGCTATTACATGAGGGGAATGGTCCCCTTGTAAGATTTCCTTCTGTACATCTCGGACATGTACCTTCATGCTCTTCTTGAATTCAGGCATCCCTGTCACCATTTGTCTCATCGGATAGGGCCCTACAATGAAGATGGGAAGACCTTCGGTGCCATAGAAAAGATGTGTCACACAACATGATCCCAATTGGACTTCCTGCAACTTGATACAAATTGCTAAACCTGAATGAAAAAGCATCTTTTAAAATTTCCTTATCCACACACTTACCTTTCCATTGATGAATTCCACCTTGAAACCTTTGACTTCCATTGTCGAAATGGACACCAAGTTCTTCTTGAGATTAGGTACATAAAGAACTTCTTGTAAATGAATCGAGCTACTCTCATTCAATTGAAGGGTAGTATTCCCTACACCCTTTCCAGGATAGGTGGCATTGGCTTCAAGAATAATCTCCATGATTGTATCCTCTATCAAATTAGAGAGAGCTTCCTTCTATCCAATGAAGTGCCTTGAAGCACTACTATCAATAAGCCAGATTCCCAAAGAGTCTGGAGGAGAAGTAGTGGAGAGGTCCAATATAAGATAATGCTCCTTTAGCTTACCAGAAACAACATTTGATTCTTCATACCTGGCGTTCCTTGCTTTCTTTGAAGAGTTGGCTATTTCCTTGATGACCTGCATTCATTTTTCTTTTGCTATTGGACCTGTCATTCCTTTGATCATTGAAGATGCCCCTCGAATGATTGTTATGATCATCAAGTCATGTGTCCCTTCTATTCGGACACTCCTTCGCATAATGGCCAAACTTATTGCAAGCAAGGCATCTACCTTTCCCTCCACCCTTAGATCCGGACTTCCCATTGAAGTGCCTTGTAGGTAGGCCATCAGATGCTTCCACTACGCCACTCCGATAATATTCTTAGCTTCGACTTCACCCTTGGTGAATTTGAAGAGGGATGAGGAACTCATTGAGTCTTTTTACCTTTCCAACTATCTTCAGTGATTACTCTTTCACTCTTGCTTGGGCTTTGTCTTCACCTCAGCTCTAATATCGTGTTAATTTTAGGTATGTTCTATGCTGAGAGAAAATTTACTTCAATTTTCCATATTAGCTCAATATCAATTCCAAATTAGCAATCACATTTAGCATGAAAGTAAAATGTAGATAAAACATAAACATAAATCGCAGAAAACAAGCCAAGACAAGAGGACACAAGATGTGGTGCCATCCAGGGACAAACCCCAATGTGGGGAAACCCTTGATCAATTCTTCTTATGTTGTTCAATAGTTCAGCACAGAGAGAGATAGTACATATACATCAAAAGTCAATATTTTGACTTGACAAAATAAGAGCAGAGATCTTCACTAAGAAGATAACACATGAGGTAGTTGATCTGAACACGGGTGATTCCATCACCATGTCGCACCATGTTGCACTATTCATGTTCACTATGTAGCACCCAACAGTGTGTTGCATTAACCATGCTGCATCCAACAGTGTGTTGCATTCATTGTCACCATGCTACATCCATCCAAGCTGCACCCAACACTAAGTTGTTCTCATTATGGTGTTGATCCCATCACTGAGCTACACTTTGTTGTACCCTTCATTGCACTATGTTGCACCCATCATACACTCAATGCATACTACAATACATCATGTTGTTGCTATACATCCATGCCCATCATCATGTTGCATCCATTGTGTTGCACCATGTTGCTCCATGCACCTTACTGCACCATTTTGTCCCATGCACCTTACTACACTACGCTGCTCGATGCACCTCGCTGCACCATGTTGTCTCATGCACCTTACTGCTCCATGCACCTTACTACACCATGTTGTCACCTATCACACCATGTCCATCATCACTATGCTGCAATACTGTATCCAATTACCTGCCTTAGTTGCTTGTTATGGCTTGCAGCGTAGCGGAGCAGCTAGGTTATAGTTACACTCTTCATGATACAATGTTACTTAAGGACAGCATTCAAGGTCCTCTCTTATGACAGCGTTTAAGCAGCGTAGAGTTTCTTTATGATAGAGTGAAAGCCTTTTCCAAGTAGCACGTAAGACCTCCTTCTAACTGCGTCTTTGACTCTTTCTAAATAGAGGATTATAACACCTTTGATGACTATGTTTGGGGCAGCATAGAGTCCTGCTCTTGCTGAGGAATAGGGATAGCCTTTAGGGTGTGTCTAAACAGAGACTAGGGCACACACAGAACTATCTCTATGTCTCTTTGGAACAATGTATAGACCTGTCTTTAGGACAACGGATTAGGACCCTTTGAACAACATATGAGAGCCAATATTATGACAGTGGTTAGGGCTTGAACTGATTGCAATTAGGGCACATAAAACTGCATCCTATTCTCTTCAAAGTTAGGGCCAGGATTGTAGCCAAAATTTTGTGGCTAAAACACTTCCTTACTGTGGCTAGGGTAAGGATAGAAAGGTCTCTTCTATACCAACATTTAGGCTTCTCCTTGCTGCGTTGTGGAAACCACCTTCATCTTGACTACATATAAGACAGCATAGAGCCTTCTTCTTTTCACTGTAAGTAGGGCTAGGGTAACTCCTCTTAGGGCAGCGCATAGACTTTCTTTAGATAGTGTCTAGAGTTAGGGAAAACCCTCTAGGGTAGCGTATTCTCTTAGTGACTCCTTCCACCAAAACCCAAAGACAAGTGGAGAGGAAGAGATCACAAGAAGAGTGTGTGTCCAAATGACTAGCAAGCCACCTATTTTTATACTAAAATGTTGAGCACAAGTGGGGGAAATTTGATTGCTCATCGACCTTAACGAATTGTCCCATTACAAATAAATTCATATCTCCATGAATACATGTTTGAATCGGATTATCTTTAGATCAATCCTACACCTCTCGATAAAAGGAATCCAAAAAAATATATCGACTGCCATGAATAAGTAGACCCACATGGATTTTGGCCCTAGTTGCCAATTTTAACATTTCAGTGATGGAAAGGTTGTTGTATGGAGTAAAGACTCAAGTATAGAAAAAGCTAAGGTCATTGGCATTCGAGAAGGAAGACTTTACATATTGATATCTCCTTTAGCCCAAGCCCTAGTTCACGTTGAAATTAGCCTTTGTGAACTCTGACATAAAAGATTTGGTCATCTACATTTCAAAATCCTTCCACCTCTAAGTTCCATAGTAGATGGAATACCTTAACTGAAAGAAAATCATGAAGGAGTATGTAAGGGATATGTGTTGGGTAAGAATACCAAGAGACCATTTGGAAGTAGTGTTTCACGGTCAAAAGAAATCTTGGATCTCATTCACTCCGATGTATGTGGCCCTATGACTCCTAAATCACATGGAGGTCATCTATATTATGTCACATTTATAGATGATCATTCAAGAAAGACCTGAGTGTACTTAATCAAAACCAAGGACGAAGTATTTACAAAATTTCAAGAATTCAAAGCTTAAGTGGAGAATCTTGTAGAAAGAAGAATCAAGATACTAAGATTTAACAATGGAGGAGAATATACATCCAAGGAGATTATAGCATTTTGTATGGAGTTTGGGATTAAAAGGAAGTAGATAGTCCCATATAATCCCGAACAAACTGGAGTTGCAGAACTGATCCGGATTTAAACAGGAACGCAACAAATTACAGAGATAACCATATACACAAATATGCAGCGGAAATAATACTTCATTTCATTAATGGAAAATACTAAAATATGCTTACAAT
>APFE030899288.1:15876-63595 GCA_000404065.3 Pinus taeda
AAAATGCTGAGAAAGACAATGGTGGGGGTCCAGGTGGACTTGGCAGGTGGCCACCAATATCCACCTGGATCAAGAACAGAAGAATAGATCCAATGAATAAAGTGTAAAATCAATGTTACGCCATTAGGATCAACCAAAGTTTCTGTGGGGAAAAGCCACAAAGATAGTTATTTACATTCAAAATCGAAGTCCCCACATGTCCCTAGAGAACAAAACTCCGGAGGAAGTGTTCATTGGAAAGAAGCCATTTGTAAATCATCTTCAAATTTTTGGTTGTCATGTATATATCCATATACCAAAGGACAAAAGAAAGAAGTTGGATCCATCAGGCATGAAGAGAATGTTTGTTGGGTACAACAACTCATCGAAGGCATAAAGGATCTACATAAAAGAATGGCATCACATAGAAGTTAGTTGAGATGTCATATTTGATGAAAGTATAGCATTTAAGAAATCAAAGGAACTTCCCATAGGCTCTGATGATGAATAAATTTCGGTGTTTGAGGAAGAAGTTGACAGGGAAGAAGAAGCATCTCACCATGAAGAAGAAGGTCCTAGTGAACCTATTCAACCTGTGGTCATCCCAGAAACAAGGAAAAGACCTAATTGGTTGAAATATACACAACTTGACGCAGAAGGTCATGGGGCAGTGAAAGACTCATTTAGAGAAAGCAAGAAATCCAAGAGATATTATGGGTATGTTGCATACGTAACAAAACTAATAGAAGCAGAACCATCCACTTTTGAGGAGGATGTCAACCATCATGAATGGAAAGATGCCATGAATGAAGAGTATCAATCTATAATGAAGAATGGAGTTTGGGAGATCATACCTAGGCCCAAAGTCAAATATGTGGTAACTTCCAAGTGGGTCTATACGATCAAACATGCGGGAGATGAAAGTATAGATAAGTATAAGGAAATATTTGTGGCTAGGGGGTTCTCTCAACTAGAAGGCATTGACTACGAAGAGACATTTTCACCAACATCAAGACATATGATGTTCCATTCATTAGTCTCTTTGGCAACATCGATGGGGTGGAACATCCATCAAATGGATGTCAAGACTGCATTTCTGAATGGCACAATAGACGAAGAACTCTATATAGAGCAACCCTTGGGATTTGAAGTTAAAGACAAGAACGCATATGTTTGCAGATTAAGGAAAGCATTATATGGCCTGAAGCAAGCACCAAGGGCATGGTATGTTAGAATGGATGCATACCTACAAAGAATAGGCTTCACAAAAAGTTTTGTTGATCCAAACCTTTATATCAAGGTTGTAGACGGAGAACCTGTAATCAATCTTTTGTATGTAGATGATCTTCTCTTGAAAGGTGTAAAGGGTCGAATTGAAAAACGTAAGAAGCAACTAGCAGCATAATTTGACATGAAGGATCTAGGGTTGATTCATTACTATTTGGGACTAGAAGTCTGGCAAGGACTTGATAAAGTTTATTGGGGTCAAGGAAAGTACGTTATCAAGATGTTGAAGAGTTTTGTCATGATGGACTACAAACCTATGACCACTTCGATGATCACAAAGAGACTAAGGAGTTCCAAATCAAGCCCTGTGGATCCTTCCAAGTATAGAGAGCTGATTGGCTCACTAATGTGCTTGGTGAATACTCGACCAAACATATGTTTTGCAGTAAATATTCTCAGTCAATTCTAAGTGGAGCCAAGGCATGATCATTGGATAGCAACAAAGCATATTTTGAGATATCGACGAGGAACCACTCATTACTACCTGAAGTATGTCAGAAGAAATAATGTCCATTTGATAGGATATATAGATTCTGACTGGCGAGGCAGTGAACAAAATGGAAGAAGCACTACTCGAGGATGTTTCAGTTTAGGATCTTCCATGAACTCATGGATGAGCTAGAAACAAGACACAGTTGCATTGAGTAGTGTTGAGGCTGAATATGTTGCAACATGTGAATTAACCAGAGAAGCAATCTGGTTGAAGAAGTCGTTATTCCATCGGTTTGAAAGACCAATGAACCCTATTGTGATACTTTGTGATAACACCAGTGGTATACGTTTGTCTAAAGACCTAGTATTTCATGGAAAGGAAAGCATATAAACAAGTATCACTATATTCGAGAGATAGTACAAAATGGTGTGTTGCCACTACAGTATATCTTCACTGATGAGAAGATAGCTGATATATTGACAAAATCTCTTCCGAACAAGAAGCTTGTGTACTTGGGAGACAAGCTTGGGTTGGTTGATGTATCCTCCCTAATTGAGAGGGATAGATAGACACTACATTCTTTTCTTCACTTGGGAAGAAAGAATAGAGTATTGGGTAACCATCTGGCATTCGATACTCTTTTAGTATGTGGTAGGGCATCCAAGACAAGAGTAGTTGTGGACCGATATCTTTGAGACTGGCTATCCAAGAAAAGAATAGTCCAAAAAAAGTCATACTCAGTGAACACATGGGTGGAGTATGTAACTTGAGAGACAATGATGATGGTGCCTAAAAATCATTGGTCTCGCCAACATTGTGCTTTGATCATGTGGAGAGATAGAGTTGTTAGTCAAAGCCTTGCTATGTGACAATGCTGGTGAACATGATGCGAGACAGATGGGTTACCAATCCAACTCTTTTTATGAGATCTCTTCAGATTGAGAATATCCATGTACCTCTTATGAATACCTCCCTGGTTAAGAGGGAGTGTTGAAAAATGTGTAACTAGGGCCAGTCTTCATAAGTATGAAATGTATCTTTTGTCAATTATAAAATGAAAAGAAATTATTATTACTATTATTGGACCATGGATTTCAAGCTCAAGTTCTTTTAGTTTATAGGCCAAGCACACATTGAGTTCTTATAGGGTTTGTCCTAGGTCTATAAGTCAAAAAATTCATTGTCATATATTGAAGACCCCAATGGGCACATTGTAACTTGTAAAGAAAAAATAGTTTTGTCTTTAAAGAGTCAGAATACCCTCCAAGATCAAGTTGGCCTAGAAGTTGTTAATTCAGCCTAATTGAAGAGCCACGTCTAACCCTTGAAGAATCCTATATAAGGAGAGGAACTCGTCCTCCAAATAAACACTTACTCATCCCTCATTCTACGCGAAGAAGAGGATGAAGAAGAGGTCGAAGAAGGACAAATTGTTTTGGGCTAATTCTCTATCTCTCACGTGCTAAAGAAAACTAAGGTTGTTGCGCAAGGGTTTCATCTAGTTCGATCTTGGAAGGAGGGAAGGAAGGAAAGAAGGCAACTGAAGGCTACTAAGGGTATCTCTCAAGCCCTAAGTCACAAGGAAAGGCAAGCGAAGGTCAAAAGAAGGCTCTAGGAAGAAAATCGAAGCTCCCACGTGTGGCAGCAGCAGTTGCAGGGTAGTCAAAATTTCAAATCTGCAGTAGGAGGTCGAAGTTCTTGCAACAAGAGGTCGAATTGGTGCAATTGAAAGAGATTTACCTAGGTTTGGCAAGTACAAGGTTTTCACATTATCTCAAGAGGTTGATCTTGATCTTGGAGGGTATTGGTCTGAATCATAAGGTTATGGTATTCATCAATTGAAAGATCTATAAGATAAGATATTTAAGGGTTTTCCCCTCAAGAGGAGGGGTTTTGGCCCTAGCTTGCAGCGTATAGATTGTGTCACTGTTCTTATTGTTTTGGTAATTGTTTGATGTTTCTCACATTATAATAATAAGGATCAAAGCTAATAAGTAAAAAGATAACACAAACAGCTATCAAGTTGAAGAGAATTAACATATTCATTGCCCTGTTGAATTATCAACACTCATGGGTTCAAAATAAGAAAATGGTTGGAGACAAGAAGCTATAGAGAATATCTATGATATTGATAATTAGATTACATGCACACCAATGTCAATGGAAACACTTAACACTATGGTGACGTGGAAATATTTTGCAAAAAATTGCAGTAACTGAAGAACTACATGTCAAGAAAAAATCATTAAGTTCTTAATAGTAATAGTGAGAGAACAAATAATTGGACTTTCTTGCCACAACTCGCGACATCTAGCTCATAATGCAATGACTATCTAACAAAAACATATCCAATTCACATGACAAATACACAAAAGACAAACAAACAAAAAAGCGGCAGAAAATGCCCTAGAAAAGCTACATAATTGAGAGAACAAATAATTGGACTTAATTGTCACAACTCCCAACCTTGGCTCATAATGCAATGACTATCTAACAAAACATATCCAATTCACATGTCAAATACACAAAAGGAAAAACAAACAACAAACTCAGCGGAAATGCCCTAGAAAAGCTACATGAACCACACTATAGTGTCCAAGCTATAGGTTTTATAAAGATGCATCTACAACAGTACATTCTTAGTAGAAAAATATCTATAAAATGAAATATGTATAAAATTTCAAGTCAAATTAATCAGGCTTTTCCTTTTTGTTGATTTGTGTAGCTTGGGAGGTACTCCAAGCCCTAGGGTTCAGGATTTGGAGGGCAAAGCACCACAAGGGCAGCTTGTGGCCTTGGAACCCAAGAGTGGGGTTTTGCACCCATTGTGATTTGGGCCAAAACCGTGACGAGAAATCGACATGTGATAGATGAAGATGATAGTGCTCAGTGAGACGATTCTAATGCAATGAGAATAATCTGATTCCGAGTTGTTGTTAGAGAGAAATGAATTTTTGAAGTTGACAAGTTAATTATTGGTTGTCAAGTCATGTAGGCTTGGTGTAAATAATTCCAATAGGTGTGTCTCTTCATAATTCGTTTAAGCCGCTCATTATGTCTATACATAGAGGGCGAGAACATGTGTTCTAAGCATCCATTTGTGGTAATACATCTCAAGGTCAACTCTGAAATTAGAGGAGGCTAAGCCGCAGCAAGAGAGGGCCAAAGGGACAACGTGGAGGAGCTTAAGGAGAAGTGTGGCATTTCTATGGAGAGGTTGAGTTGTTGTAGGTTACAGCAGGCTGCTTTGAGGCTTGTTTGAGGGATGTCTTGAATGCCGATTGTTGGGCAGTGAAGACCGCAAGGCTAGACTAGAAAACAAAATTGTTGTAGGATTGTTTGGTGGAGTTTTTGAGGGGGTCGAAGGCCTACTGCAACTGTTGTGCTACTCTGCAAGCCATAGCCAACAACTAGGATGTCCTTGGTGCTGCGTTTGGGGTTGAACAAGGGGAAAAGAAGCAACGTAGGTGTAGAGGGCTTCTCTCTTGGAGGACCGCAACTCTAAGTGGCTTGCTTTGCTGATTTGCATGGAGGATAAGGGTTGAAGTGTGATGCCCTAACCAGTGATGAAATGACAGCAATGCAACAAGGTGAACAACAGTGTTTTGGGAGGTGTATTGGGTCAAGTTTGTGACCGGATTGGATCGCGATTGCAGCACCCTGTTGGTGCCATGTGGATGACATTTCGTGGTGGTGAAATGTCTTCCTAAGAGCATAATTGACAGTGACATGATTTGGTGCCATTGATCTGATTGGAGAGCAATGTGTTGGCTACCTGAAGTAGCCCTAGAGCAGCAGACAAGAAGGACGTTGCTAGTGCGTGATTGGGTAAAGTTTGCAGCCTAATGAGCACTTTGATGGACAAAAGTGACTGCTAGTTTAGCAGATTGGAGCTTGGGAATTAGGCCTACCCAGAGAGAAGTTTGATGAGCTCGTGTTCATTGTAGTAGACGTGACTTGCAACACTGATAGGAGGCATCCCTCTTGGAGTCTCCATGTGTAGTAGCCTTAATGGACTAAGGCACTACTGGTGAGCAGTGCAGGAGCGAAGGACTCACAGGACAAGATATGACATTGAAGTTGCGCAACAAAGTTTGTCATTGTATCTTGTATACCATAGGTTGTTGTATTATTCATATTTGGTTTAATATAACGAAGATTGAGATTGTATATATTGTACAATTTTGTTAAAAACCATGTATATTTGTGCTTATGATTCACTGCTTTATATTTCCACTATGCAAAGTAGTTTATGGCTAAGATTCTTGGTTTAGTAGCATCAATGATTTTAAGACTCTAACCTAGACCCAAGGTCGTGGAAATTCAACATGGTATCAGAGGGTGTCTGAGCTACTTTGGAAGTAAGTAAATCAAAGTTGTACACAACAAAGTACAGTGGGAGAGGGAGTTGGTCACATTGTGAGTGAAGGGTTCACTACAATGTCGAAGTTGCAGGCAGGTATCTGGTATGAGGACAGGTTGGAAGAGTTGTCCAACTATACTCCTTGGAAGGAAAAGATCAAGTTGGTCTTGCAGGTCAACAGGATATGGGATTTGGCCGAGAAAGAGATCAAGAAGCCAACCGACCCTAAGGAGCTGGAAATATGGGAAGATTTGGATGCGAGGGCAAGATTGATCATCCTTGATAGTGTGAAGGATGCCCCTAATACCTCATTTGTTTGGGAAAAACACAACCCATGAGATGTGGATGGCTCTTCAGAATTTGTTCTAGAATAAGAACGAGAACCAGGTATTGGTATTGGAGGATAAGTTGAAATCCACCAAGATATTAAAGGGTGAAAGGCGTGACCTCGTATCTGACGAGATTGTCTCAAGTCAAAGATGAGCATGCTGCCATCAATGTGTCTACCTCAGATGGAGATATGGTAAGGATTGCCTTGAAAGGGTTCACCAAGGATTGGAATCCCTTCATCAAAGGGATCGATGTGAAAGAGAAGCTGCCATACTGAGACAGGGTATGGGATGACTTCATTCAGGAAGAGTTGTGAGACGAGGATCTTCATCTGAATGAGAAGGCTTCAGATGATGACATGGCACTTGCATCACGAATGAAGGGTAAGCAAAAGAAGGACTTGAGTAAAGTCAAGTGTTTCAACTGTGGCGTGGGTCATTTTTCATCGAGATGTCTGATGAAGAAGAAGGGAAATGATGAGAAGAAGAAAGGAAAGCAAGTCATTGGTGTTGCCCCTTCAGCGGAGATATATGATCTCTCTAGGAGATTGGAAGAGGAGGACTTTGCTATGATTTCTCATTTCTCGCAAGGTATTGTCACTGAGGATGGATGGTATGTGGATAGTGGTGTGATGAAGCATATGACAGAGTCACATGAGGTTTTTGAGACTCTAGCTGAATGGGACTCAAAGTTGCACATGGTGTTGGGCAACAAGAGTTAGTTGGAGATCCGAGGTTCGGGTGTTGTGCCATTCAAGATGGAGACATGACATGTGATGTAGGTCCAGGATGTACTATTTTTACCCGAACTTAGATATAGAGTGATTTCCATCTCGATGATCGAAAGGAAAGGGTTTGAGGTCTTGTTCTAGCATGGGAAGGCAAGACTCAAGCCTAGAGGCTCTAAGTCCGATGGGATTGTCCTCGAAGTTGGAGAGCATGGTCTCTACAAGTTGACGGGCAAGTCTGTGGATCATGGAAAGAAGCAGGTGGAGCAGGTGCAGGTTCCAGAGAAGCAAGAGCAGGTGCAGACTTCAAAGGAGCAGGAACAAGTTCCCGAGAAGGTCCAGGTTCCATAGACTTAGAGGGAGTCTAGTTCGAGAGGGAGCTTGCAGATTCAGAGGGAGACTATGCAACCCAAGAAGAGCGCGTGGTCAATGGTGAGCAAGGGTGCTCCTACAACTACCAAGAAGGAATCATGGAGAGAGTGGAAGACGTTACAAGATAAGAAGAAGAAGCAAATTGCTTCCAACAGTGACTGTGACACTTCCGAGAAGGGCATAGTTCACCGTACAAGGATTGTTGCGATTGTGAGTGCCCAGAGTTGGGCAAGTGTTGCGACCAGTGACGATGATGACAAAATACTTCCTAGTCTTGGAAGTACCGCCCTCGGTAGGAGTGATTGTTGATTTCTGTAGCTTGGGAAGTGCCCTTGTGGGCTTGGAACCCAAGTGTGGGGTTTTGCACCCATCGTGATTTGGGCCAATACCATGATGAGAAATCAACATGTGATGGATGAGGATGATAGTGCTCGGCGAGACAATTCCAACACAACGACAATCATCCGATTCCAAGCTATCGTTAGAGAGAAATGATTTTTTGAAGTTGACAAGTTAATTATTGGCTGTCAAGTCATGTAGGCTTGGTGTAAATAACTCCAATAGGTGTGTCTCTTCATAATTCGTTGAAGCCCCTCATTATGTCTATAAATAGAGGACGAGAACATGTGTTCTAAGCATTCATTTGTGGCAATACATCTCAAAGTCATCTCTGAAATTAGAGGCTAAGCTACAGCAAGAGAGGGCCATAGGGACAGCATGGAGGAGCTTAAGGAGCAGCATGGCATTTCTGTGGAGAGGCCGAGTTGTTGTAGTTTACAACGGATGGCTTTGAGGCTTGTTTGAGGGCTATCTTTAGTGCAGATTGTTGGGCAGTGAAGGCCGCAAGGCTAGAGGAGAAAATATAACTATTGTAGGGTTGTTTGGTGGAGGTTTTGAGGGGACCAAAGGCCTACAGCAGTTGTTGTGCTAGACCGCAGGCCATAGCCAACAGCGAGGTTGTGCTTGGTGCTGTGTTTGGGGTTGAACAAGGCCAAAAGGAGCAGCGTAGGTGTGGAGGGCTTCTCTCTTGGAGCACTGCAACTCAAAGTGGCTTCCTTTGCTGATTTGCATGGAGGATAGGTGTGGAGTGCTTACCTCTTGGAGGACCGTAGCTCTAAGAGGCTCGTTTGCTGATTTGCGTGGAGGATAACGTTGAAGTGTGATGCCCTAACCAGCGATACAATGACAGCAATGCAGCGAGGTGAAAACAATGTTTTGGGAGGTGTATTGGGTCAAGTTTGTGACCGGATTGGATTGTGATTGCAGCAACTTGTTGGTGCCATGTGGATGACACTCCGTGGTGGTGAAATGTCTTCCTTGGAGCAAAATTGACAATGACGTGATTAGGTGCCATTGATTTGATTGGAGGACAGTGTGTTGGCTACCCAAAGTAGCCCTAGAGCAACAGATAAGAAGGACATTGTTGGTGCGTGATTGAATAAAGTTTGTAGCCTAATGAGTGGCACTTTGATGGACAAAAGTGACTGCTAGATTGGCAGATTGGAGCTCGAGAATTAGGCTTACCTAGAGAGCAATTTGATGAGCCTGTGTTCATTGTAGCAGATGTGACTTGCAATAGTTATAGGAGGTAACCCTCTTGGAGTCTCGATATATAGTAGCCTTAATGGACTAAGGCACTACTAGTGAGCAGTACGGGAGTGAAGCACTAGCAGGACAAAATACAACATCGAACGTGCGCAATGAAGTTTGTCATTGTATCTTGTATACTATACACTGTTGTGTTATTTAGATTTGGTTTAATATAACGAAGATTGGGATTGTACATATTGTACAATTTTGTTAAAAACCATCTATATTTGTGCATATGAGATTTATTACTTTATATTTCGACTATGCAAAATAGTTTATAGTTGAGATTCTTAGTTTGGTAGCATCATTGATTTTAAAACTATAACCTAAACCCAAAGTTGTGGAAATTCAACACTTTTCAGCTTCAGTTGAAATTGGTCAAAATTGGTCATGTAGGCTTCTCTTCCTTGGCCTTTGGCTTTTCATCTTCATTTTCCACCACTTTGGTTTCTTCCCTTAATTCCTCTTTCTTATCACCAACCTTGATAAGTTCAGCAATTGATTTTGTAACTTCTTCACTCTCCCGTATTCTTAACTTACGGAGTCAGCAATCCCTCTCAAATATCTCTGAACTCTTTAGCATTTGCATGAGAAAGTACACTCAAAAGTATGTTTTATAAATAACATCATTTGAATCCTCAATTTATGTTCAGAGAGTATGATAAAGCAGACAAAAAAATATATCACAAAAAATATATAATAATTACTCCGATACTTTTTGAAAATGCTCAGGGCCAAGCATTCGTCTATCCTTTTGCCTCTGTGTTGACATCTATCCCTGTGGTCTGACAGTGACATCTGTCTCTGTGGACTCAGGCTGTAAGCCTTCCTCCATTGTGCGAATTGAATTCCATGTCGCACAATCCGTGGTTATAAGCCTTGCTCCATTGACGCATCGACAAGTGATTACATGATGGTTGGAGATTCTTCTTTCGACGAAACCCCTATGGCGGACATCTCCAAGATAGCGAATCCGTGTAATGGAAATGGCAGGCAATTCTTGCGCTGATGAGCTGAGCTGAATAGTGTCTCCTCGACCTAGAAGCTTAAGATATGGTCAATAAATAAATAAGGACGAGCATGCACAGTGTGTCTGCATTTAACAGTACTCTGATTCTTTTCACTCGCTGCAATGATGCCGAATTTAGACTCTTTTGGAAAGTTTCAGATCCATTCTCGGGCTGTTGCCATTTATTTCTCTTCGGTCCTATTTTTAACAAATGACTTAACTAAATTTGCAAGCCCCCTCTGCAACATTTTGGGGATTTGATGAAAAAATATGCGAATGAGTAGATTTTGACATGCATTTTGCATTTATTCTCCGTCTTACCCGGCATTGTTTGCCGGTTCCGTAAGTAGAGAATTTAACAGTTTCTCATGAAGCTATTTGTCAGATAGTTTGGTAAGGAGATCAGTATCTACAGGAAATTGTTTCATTTGGTCTTGGATTGTAGATCTACTTTATTTCCACAACGTTTAGCAGCGCCAAACACAGTATCAGTAAGTTTGACTTGTTTTCTCGGGTTTTTGTTTGTTGATTCCGTCTTAGGAAAAGGCTTTCCCGAATCCCGTTGTTTTATTTCTGTTTTCCATCGTTTTCTGCATAAGTTTCTAACAAATCCACTGGAATTATGCATTATTAGTTGTCAGTGCTTCAATTAACAACGCTTTGACCTGTTGAATGCGTGCCATGGACAACGAGTCCAGCTTTTACGTCGCTGCACTTGCATTTTCCCATCACTGTGTGTTTGGTTCGGTTATGTTGATATATATTTATTGAGAGATTGTTATTAAGGTTATAGTTGGCCCTCTACAAGTTTGTACTTAGGGCTTTATTCCCATTGATTTGTTGACCAAAAAAAAAAAATTCAAGCCTAGGTTTCTTTGCTTCTCAATCATTTTTTCGAGTTGTTTTGGAAGCAGGATGCTTTCAATGAACAAGCGACCTTTTAGGAACAGTGGTCTTTTTTTATTTCTCAGGTTGTTTTCCATTTATTAAAGATTCTGCAAGTAATATTCAAAGATTTAACTGTTCACTTTGGGGTTCGGGAATCTTGAAATCCTAATCCTAATTCTAGTGGCTTGAATCAACTTTAGAGATTTCATCTGTTGAATTAAGATGGTGGATTCTTTCTCGTTGTGGCAGTTTGGGGAGGTGAATCAGTGCCTGAGGTTCAGAGGATGAAAATTGGACAATGGTTGCTTCAAAGTTCGCTATATTAGAACAAATACGTGGAAAAGTGTTGCAAACAAATACGTGGGAAATGCAGCCAATCGAGGAATAGAGATTCAACACAAAACAACATCTTCTTGGTTCTACAATGGATGCTCCATATCTCCATCACTTCTTGGTTCTATATTGGATGTTGTGAAACACCTAACAATTGCAACAAAGTCAACAGTTTCTTAACAGTGCACTTTCCACTCTAGCTCAAAACAGAAAACGGACTTTGTAGCTTTCCATGCAGTTAGCCTTTTTGTTATCTTTAAATACTTCTCAACAGAAACTCACAGCGTGCTACGCTTTGACTCCACTTACCCAAGAAAATCACACTTCTGCAAACTACACATAGATTTATTTGCACACAAAAAATAACAACAACAATGCATATTTATTTCCGCAAACCTTAACAGTAGAAATCAACGCACTCCTAAGCTATTCTGAGCTCCCTAATCTATTCATACTGTAATGAGTACTGCATTTCTAATCGATTCATACTGTAATGAGTGCTGCATTTCTGACCAATATCCATGATCCACATTCTCACTTAAGGGGGAAGGGGGTTAGGCCTGACCAAGCTTTGATACTAGGTTGGTAGCTGGCAAATGCATCAAACCAGAGACTAGAAATTCAACACAACTTTTTTTTATTCACAAATACATCCATTTCTACACTAGTAAATTCCTACTAGAAGACTACATCCTCTTACTATTAGAAGACTACATCCTCTATAGTAAACAACTGCCATGTTTTCACTCTTAAACCTAGAGTTATCTACACTATAGAACAAAATCCCTACATAATAGCTATTACATTTATTTGCATTGGAGCATTACACTCCAACGAAAGGTTACCGTCTTAGTAGTCCGGAACCTAAAACTTCCTGGTCGGAAGTTAAACTGGGGGAGAGGAATCAAATGGGAAGCTTAAGTTAACGATAACCAATTTAACCTAATTGTTGGAGCCAAGGTTTGGAATTGTACATGGAAATTATAGCAACCATGTCATCAATTGTAATGACAACTACTACAATAACAATAGTTTTGAGAAGCAGTTCAAGACATTACTTTCATTGGAAATGCTCCCAAATGACAACATTTTGGTGATCCTCACCTATCTCTCTTGCCGCCATTTTATTCCTAGTTCGTTGCAATACAATAAGCCTATTTGTTTTTTGGTTTGTGAATGGTTTTTTTGTTAACAAAGATGGCCTCCATCTTTGGGTTAGATACCATTTTCTTTCAAATTCATCCTAAATTGGTAATTTTCCTCATTTATTGAGATACACTGCACCCTTGTGTTATTAAGGTCAACAAAACCCACTTTGCTTTGAATGGGTACTTAACTCTGTTGGCTACATGAACATAAGGTAACATGTCTTGGGGAGATTTTTTTCCTGCATAGATTCCAGTATCGATATAATTCACATCCTTTCGAAATCTTACACTCCTGTATGTATCGCAATTGGCGGGGATGTGTTCCCTGGTTCAACATTGTCATTGTCGGATCATTTCTTGCATTTTAAAGATATTCCACGGGTAAAATTTAGATTACAAGAAGTAACATTGTAGATAACTTTATACTTATAGACATCTTCGTATGTTTGATATCTTTTTGTTTGTTCATATCCATATTTATGGGTTTTACTAGGTGTATTGTCTTTTGCAATGCAGTTAAGTGCTTTGTTTCTTTGTTGTTACTATTACATAAAGAAGAGCAAATTTGGAAGTGGATAATTTCCACTTTATTATCACACTGCAAATATGAGTTGTATTGAAGAAAAATATGCACATGAAATATTGAGCAAATTGTTGCAAATAACTGCCTTAGGTTAAAATATAGGTTGTGCGTGGGGAACTCAGTGGTGATTTCTCTAATTAACTTTCATTTTAGTTAACAGTGAGAAAATGAATCAAAATTCTTAATAAGTTGTTGCCTTTAAATTATCTGCTATTAAATGTTCTTAACTCGTTGGAAATTGTGATTGCCAGTGTCTTTCCTTGGATCAAGGAGACCAACTAGAAATTTAGTATTTTGTCCTAGTTCACTGCTTATCAATTTAGTATTTTGTCCTAGTTCACTACTCCTATTAATTGTTAGGTGAACAGTGGGTTAAGAGAAATCCCCTGTTCCCAAGTAAAATTAGGTTAATTTCAAGAGAGAGAAAAAATAAATAAATAACTTTAAAAATTGGAAGTTAGAAAATAAGTTGTTGTAAATAAAACTAAGATTGAGCTCGATTTTTACTAGTGATCTTATCTTTATAAACTTTGTACTTAATATATGTTTACATTTAATAAATATATGACAAATTTTAATGGAAGTCAATAAATATTTAACAAATTTGAAGTGAAGATAGATTTTTGTTAATTATTATTATTATTATTATTATTATTATTACTATGATATCTATATATATAATTTTTAAATAAATGTGAGGGGCTAGTTCCCAGAAGAAGCGTAATTGGCCCTCTTTTTCTTTTTACAAATTTACATATCAATCAGCTGAAACAGCTGACATCCGTCAAATCGGTCACATCCATCAACATTTTAACCAAGATACAAATACTGCACTATCCGCTCAGTGCCACAAGGATTCGATTGCGTCCGGGGTGTGTGCAAACCGTCTGCCCTGACCGCTACATCATGCACTCATGTGCATATATAAATATATATATAAATATATATATATTGAAGTTGAAATATATTTCTTAGAAACTTAATAAATGTGAAATTAAAATTAATATAGATTAATCAATTTGTTTTTTAAATGAATTTATAATGCAATAGTAATTGTATCATTATTATGGACTATTTCGCAGTAAATTAAATTTAGCGATTATTAATTTTTTTGAAACATATAAATTAAAATCATTCAATTCATAACTAAAGTTTATGAATAACTAAAAATATATTTTAAAATGAAATGGCTAATAATTTCATTGGAGTATCTTAGCTTTCTATTAATCCATTATTTTAGTTCTCCATTGATCCAATTGGGTAAATGTGTTACGTTTTTTATTTGTTTGAGGAAGTTACGCAATATTTTCAATTTTGATTGTGCTATTTTCATTTTCGCTGGTATAATTTCACAGTGAAGTTAATCAATTAATGGATTGATAATGCAACAATTTTCAGGTACTTGTGCTGCATTTTCATAATTTGCGCAGTTTAATTGTTTTTTTACGCAATTGGTGTTGTATTCTCCACTTCAGAGGCATTGGTGTTGTATTCTCCACTTCAAAGGCTGATAATATTAGGATGTTGAAATTTAAAAATGTTGGATCAAATGTACATGTGTGATTGAAATTACCACAATTTAACAATTATATCTGCGTCTCTATGCATTTTTTGGGGAAATTACTAGTTTATTTATATTCACAAGATGAAACTATACTGATTTCAAGAAGAATAACTACCACCCTCACTATTAATCTCTTTGCACTTTTTGGGGAAATTACTAATTTATTTAATATTCACAAGATGAAACTATATTGATTTCAAGAAGAATAACTACCACCCTCACTATTAATCATTGATACTGATTTCAAGAAGAATAACTACCACCCTCACTATTAATCATTGATACTGCTGATTAATAAAAGTTCACATTAGCCAGCCCTCTGAACTTTGCAAGGTATCCAAACTGTATCGTATTAAGAAAGTAGGTCTCTAAAAAAAAACCTTAAGAAATTAGCACTGCAAAAACAAAACCCTTAAAATACGACAGCTAGAATCCTAGAAAATCCTACAACCCTGCATTAAACACCCATTTATCAAACCTACAAATACCAGTCAAGGACAAGGATGAATTAGTAACAGAGAGCATCAGATATATGCTCAATTGAGCATCAACCCCGAAAGAAGGAAAATCACATAACTAATCAAAGTAATCTTGAACCTTTAAAGCATAATAATGCCATAATTAATGATAATTGCTCTGTTCTAATACATACACAATCCTTCTTATCATTTGCTATCATCACAAATAAATCAAAGCCAGTGTAAGCTCAAGTTCTTACCATGCTGATTGGGAAAGAATAGATAATATTGAACTTTTCAGCCCCGAGAGTTAGCTCAATTGGTCGAGGTCCTATTGCTGAAGTACCTTACCATTTAAATGTCACAGGTTCAATTCTCCTCAATACCTGCCCTTGGGGTTAGGCTCTGATTACTTTGACCAGGGGTGTGATCTCTTTGAGTGGATCTTCCCTGATTTTCGGCCAGAAGAAGAAACAACAACAACAACAACAACAACAACAACAAAAGAGATAACCACTCTTTAATTTATTAAAAATTCCCATATCATATGTTATCATCACGTATAGATCGAATGCAGGCTAAACTCAAGTTTTTACAATGCTGATTGGGGAAGAATCCCTTAACAATCCACCATTATCTCTCAGAAAAGGATCGTAAGAAAATATGCAAAATCAACCCTTTAAAAATGATCACGGAATACAAGAAACTAAGCATTGATTTTATCAAACAAAAATACGTGAGCACAGAATAGATGAAATCCAAGTATTAGAGGAAGAGTGTAAAAATGGTACTCACTCTCTACAGAACTAAGATGGATGCAAATGAGTTCCTCTGTCATTCTCTATCCGAGACAATAGTTGCATGCCAGACCCAAGATTTACCACTGCCTGAATGCTCCTGAAGCAATATTGGTGGAAGAACTACAAGGAAAAAAGAGAACAAAATCCATGTAATAAGGATCAACACAAAATTCAAGACAGAAAACTGTGCAGGGAAGCACATTGGCACCACTTAAATGGTTTGCACATATCTTTAATGTCTTGATTTGTCTCATGTGCAACTGGACATTTGTAGCTTCTTAGTGCTTAAATAACATTACTGTTCCTACACCAAGTTCCTTCATTGATTCCCATCCTTGTCAAACTTATAATGCTTGGCCTTCCTGCAGAGTCACACACATACAAAAGAATGGGTACATTAATAAACCATGAACAGCATTAAGAGTCATTGTAAAAGCCCGTGACATCCATTAAGAAAACGTCAGTGTCAAGTGATGACCAACGGCTGACCATAGTCAGAATGATGCAAGTGCATCAATAGTAATACATATGTATCTTGTTTGTTGTGTAATCATAGGTTCTAGATACTTCTGGGTTCATACATGTGTGGAGGAATCTGTTTAAAATTTAAGCTCTTAAGAGTCCATAACCTCCTCTCCATCACGTAACGAGCCAACAAATAAGCATTTGTTTATTTTAGCATATTCGAGGTTGTATTGAGGGGTGTTAGAGTCTAAGTCTGGGAGTGGTTTTGATTTCTCATATGATGGAAGATCCCAACAAATCTATCGGGGTTAGAGTTATCTTCCTCGTAGTGTATAAGACCATATGTAAGCAATGAGCAATGTTTTAACTTTTAACCGAATTTTCAATTGCTTGATTCAATGTTCACTGTATGCATGTGTGATTTTTAATTATATATTAGAGTAAGTCGGGGAGTGGTTTTAAATTCTCATATAATGGAAAATCCCAACAAATCTATCGGGGTTAGAGTCATCTTTCTCGTAGTGTATGTTAGTATTCTAAGAAACTCTCTTAGGTTGTAGCTCGGAGATGCCTGGTAACATCTAAATTCAACTATTGTTGCAGGTTCAATGGAAGGAGTGATGGTTTGGTTCAAACCAGATAACCATTTTCACTCTGTTTCACTTCAGACATGCATGAACACCCTCAAACTACAAGGCTTTAGACCACTAATGCTCACAATTTTAGATGTTAGGTGAATATGGAGAATACTAACCACACTAGCAAATGCACAAGACTATGTGATGGCCAGCTGCAACCAATAAAGAAACCTGTAAATCTAATCTATTAATGCAATAACATGATGACAGCGCTCCTGCATTAGATAGAAAGAAACCTAAGCAACCTATTCAGTGATGCAATCAATACTTTAACACAAAGATAAGATGACAATTATCTAGTGCTAAAGACCAGGAGCTCAAAAATACAGCATATCAGGGACAAGCTTAGAATAAAAAGAAAATGGACAGTGAGCAATTAACAGCAAAAGAAGCTTGTATTAGCTGAAAATGAAGATAAGACGCTGCAAGTGACAAAATGTCTACAGTCTCCAGAAGTTGAATCTTACATCAAATGCCAATCTTGATTACATCTTGTTTCTAGATATTTATAAGTTTACAATACTATGGCACTTGACCGTTTAGATATGGAGGGGTCATAATTGACCACCAACTGCGTTTAACTGCCTAAAGGAGTCTTTGAACGAAGTTGCTTGTTTCAGTGGGTGAATCTGATCTGCTCAGGTGTTGTGTTGTTCTTTTAGGCAGTCGGAGTGCTCATACCGGTGAAGTCCATGACTGATAAATTCAGTTACAGAGTCGTGCTTGTCCTTTTCTCCTTTCGGCCATGCTTTCTGTTAAATATGGTGGTTGGGAGTCTGACTATGACTAATGATAGCGGAGCTAGTCGTCTCCTTCTTCGGGCAACAAAATGTCAGAGGACATGGAATGCATGGGCAGGTGGATGATTTGGGTGAAAGGGAAGAATGACCGTCGAATTGGGGGAATGGACAGCGGAGATGGCTCAGCGGAGGCTATCAACCGAGGTGAGATCGGGGTGAGTTGGAGCCTTTGGATCTTCAGCGGACGGATCGGACGGTCATCGGGCGATGAAACTGCACAAACGTATAATGGGAGGGGCGGTTTGGTCGGGCGGTAAAGGTTTTCATTGCACCGCTTTTGGGCGCTAAGCAGTAAATGCCCGGGGTCGAGCGATTCCATTCAGCGATCGACACATAGCGGCGGATGAAAGAGAAAAACCGCTCTCATCGCGCGTTATCGCTCGATCAACTTGTCGACGCGATAAAAGCAAAGACCGTCAGATCTTGGCGAATGATCTGATGGTCGGGAGTGGTAGAGCGGGTTACTTTTATCGAGTGCGATGGGAGCCGTTGGATCGGCAGGGGGGAAATCAAAGGCAAGGATGCCGCGAGGGGTTTAGGAGCGCACGAGAGCGTATGAGTAAGGTTTTATGGTGGGTTTGGGGTTTTCCAATTGGGGCTAGAGCGAAAAGGAGTCACTTTGTTGGGTTTAGGATGCAAATAGGGACACAGAGGTGGTGGAGAGTAAGTGAGATAGGAAAGAAGAAGGAAAAGTGACCAATGTGAGCCCCTTTGGACACAACCACATAGACCATGCTTCTTACAAAATCAGCGTTGCACAGCAGAGCTAACAGTGTATAAGGAAATATGTAAGCAATGAGCATTGTTTTAACTTTTAACCGAGTTTTCAATTGCTTGATTCAATGTTCACTGTATGCACGTGGGATTTTTAATTATATTAATGTATCTGCATGACATTTAAGTGGATAATAAATAGAGTTATTTATACCATATAACTCTTAACATAGAAAGCATACCGATTTGGATGCCCGGATCTCACATTCGCTTAGATTTGGACAAGAAGAGCTAATTCTCAAGCTAGCAGATTTGGACAAGAAGAGCTAATTCTCAAGCTAGCAGATCTGCCCTCAGTATCAAATGTGGAACAGAAAACACAGATTACAGTTGCAGAAAGTATTCACTTCAAATTGCATTTGAAATTGCCAAAGAAATCTGTTGAACAGATCGCTGGCATTCAGATGCAAGATTTATATAGAATCAGAGGTAGATTATCGTTGTAACAGAGCCAAAGCTCTGTCCTGACTCCTAACAAAGACTGGCAATTTTAAAACAATCTCTGAAATGAAATTTGATGGATCGTATCCACTGAAGGCTGTGTGAGGTCATTGGGATCTTTCAATACCATGGTGGTAAAATACAATCACACACAGAGGCAAGAAAAATATCACCTGCGCCATTGTAATTCTATGATTACGATTCTTGTCGTTCGCTCTATGATTGCCCTCGATTTCTGTGTGTGCTTCCGTTCATGTTGTCTACTCTATTGTGGACTAGATCGAAATTTTGGTTCTGGTATTTGATCTCCGTTCAGGGCACCATTTATTGATAATATTGTAGTTTGAGGACGTTGAATTGGTGTTTGCAATTTTAGCAGAAAAAGTATTGGGTGAAAGAAAACCCTGCATCACTTCTTGGTATGAGAGCCTTGATTAGAAGTTGTCTCAGCAAATAAAGACCTCAAGGCAAATTGTGAAACAATGGTTTGCAAGAGATGGTAGCTAGAGCCAGATGAAGAGTGGGTCAAAAGAGACAACCTGACAGTGCAGCTTTGTTTGAAGAGATAAGGAATATTCAAGCATGCTTGCAGGCGATGGAGGAGGCAGAGAAAAGAGGAGTTGACATGGGAGATGTCAGTGATAGAGAGGAAGAAACTCAATAAGAAGAGGAAGAGGCAGGGCTTGAAGAAGAGGAAGCTAAAAAGAGATTGGTCAGAGCAATCTTGGGAGTTAGATCCAAACCAAAATTAGAGGTACCCATATATGCAGCTTAAATGTTGAGGAGATAATTGATTGGATAATTGGCAAATACTTTAAGTAGAAGAATGTGGATGATTGAAAAAAATGTGAAGTTTGCAGTAACCAGACTGAATGGGTTGCTTGTGCTCTAAGCCTGAAAGAAAATTCATAGCAGGAATTTCAAGCAAAAATATCAGATAGAAACTATCATCAAAATTTCGATCCTTGTAAGAAAGCAAACACAGAAAATACACCAACAGAATAGACATCTATTACATAAAGACACCTAGTAAATGAGTTCAAACTTCCACTGATAAATAATGTTATGGTGAATCCTGCCTCTTACCATAGGCCATCTCCTTACCATTGGTAGAGAAGAGATGCATAAGGGAAACACACCAAAGTTAATGAAGTGCCGAAATGGTAGACAGGCTCTCTGCTCCAGTTTAAAGATACGATGTCCACCACATTAATAATTTAATATTCATTGCATTGGGGACATTTAGAAAATTAACATCAAGTTTCTAACATCCAAATGGTCTCACAATTGTTTGAATGAGCATCCTAGTGATAATAAAGAGTGAAAATATCATAAAAATAACTGGTCAAAATGGTCAAATTCAATAATAAGAAACTAGATATATATTTGTATTGTTTTCTATTTCAAAACATATTGAATTGAGGTAAAAGAAATAAGTTAATAAGCAAGGTTCTTAGAAGGCTTCCAAATCAGGGGATATAAGTTTGTTACATAATCGCTAGCTGCAAATATAATATTATTGTCATCTGCAGATATATCCTGTATCAGGTCCTTCCAAGCTCTTGAACCCATCACCCTATCACTCGCTTGAAATCAACGCACTCTTACACATTCAAATCCCTTGGAACAGTCACTAACACCTTGATTCTTGAAACACCCACTCTCAACAGTCGTCGTGGCTCTTGTCATTGTGCGTTAACCAAGTGGGTAGGGATCGAATTCTAGTGGGGCAGGGTGTTTAGGTGTCAAAACCCTAAAATAACACCCAAAATTCTAAAATAACGCACCAAAAGACACAATTTTGAGACCTGCACGTGGTGAAGCTTCTTGTCACTGGATCCACCTCCAAAGCACGTGATTTCTGATTTCAACAAGCTGCCTCTAGCTAATGAAAGATAGTTCCATAAATTCCAGAGCTGTCGTGCTACCGACTTCGTAATGGTTCCAGATGAATATGGATCCATATCGGATCCAAGGGTCCCTCGCTTCAACCACACATTTCCGGTAATATGGTGCAACATATAAAATATTTTATACGAATTGGATGCACCACAGTCCAATTACACTAGACCTTTTTGTTATGCAATGGACTTTGTTTCACAATTTTTTTTTTCAGATTCTTCGATGTCTAGCCGTGTACATGCCGGAGGTCCTTAGACTTAAAGCCCACATTCTCCATGCTCCTCCTTGACCAAAACCTGTTCAACAAATTACATCCTTATTTCCAGTTCTCCCATCAGCTAGGGTCATCAAGAGACAAACTGACATCAGATTTGCCTCGAACTCCAGATCGGTGCAGACCCAAGGCACCATTCCCCTTCCCCAAAGACCGCAGAGACAACCAGACCAGATCTCCCCCAAAGACCTCAGAGACAACCAAACCAGATCTCTTACCAGCAGGCAGCTGAGGTCACTTAGACCCCAGAGGGGGTTAATTCTTCCCAACAACAGCACAACAGAGGGTCCCGATCTTCCCCAGCCCTCCCTCAAGGCACCATTCAATTTGACTTTTCTTCGTTTAGCCTAGAGTCTTAGGAGAGATAGATCTAGATCTAGTGGATTATGACCTAGATCCCCGTTTCCTTTTCCGTCCACCCGCACTTAGAACTAACCGTTTTCTATGTTTTAGCATATAGATATTATTATTCTACTATTTTTCTTGTTCTTTATATCGGAGACAAAAACATAGATGATTCTACTATATTTCTTGTTTTTTATATAGGAGACCTTTGGGTACTCCTGCTCAACATCATTGTACTTCCCACCAATCTATTTTTTGGATATCAATATAAATATCTATCTTATCTTTTCTACATGGTTAAAAGGCCACACTATGAAACTTTTTTGTTATCCCTTAGTATTTGTCTGATATGTCCCCTTTTCTCTGATCCCAAAATCACCCCATTTTTGCCTTGTTAAAAGTCTTTTCTGGATAGTAGAATTTACTGGATCTACTCTCTCCATTGTCAAAGCCGTTCTTCCCTCCACCATCTGCATAACTAATATATCATATAGCTATAAACATCGGATATACCCTTGACAGTTCAATACATTCTTGAGTCGAATTGACTATATCTCTTGGGCAGCATAACCTAGTGTTCCTCCATAAGCCACAGAGATGTGACATTTCCGTTAAACCAAAATCTGCAACTTATGGCAACAAAAATAACATTGTGGGTCTTTATATCACAATGTAAGATGCAGTATCTGCAGTCTTCATGTAAGCATGCAAATCCGTGAGCTGTAGCTGTACCACTGCAATACACCTGCCCTGAAGTTCTCCACGGATCGATATATTTTTTGAAGGAACCATTAACCATGTACTCATACACAAAGGATATCAACAACAAATCAAGAGGAGCACCAAGTTAGAGTGATAGCCAATCATAGTCCTCCCTACTGTAACCACTTTGGCAATGAATTGCTGTTCAAACTGTTCTGATCCATCCAAAATCTTGACAGCCGCTGGACATCCACTAGGAAGCTACCCTCGATAAACTATTCCAAAACCTCCTTTTGCAAGTTATTTATATAAGTTGTAGTCAGTATAAGCCTTGTTTGTGAATTGTTTATGTAAGTTATAATCAGAATATAATATGTGATGGATAATTGTGAGGAATAATAGTCTAATACACTCTGGATGGAGGAAGGTGTGTAGTGAGCTGCTCTGCTCCTCCTCACTGGAAGTCCTCTTACAACAAATTTGACAAAGAGCTATTATGCAAGAAAACATTACTATGCTATAGACATCACATACTGTGAAAATTATCTGTCAAAATGAACTTGGAAAAGGTAACCAAAGTATCAAATATAAATGCTTGGAAAGCATAACAAATGGAACTAAATTAAAGATAACCAACTTACCTGCCATATATTTTGGAGATGGTAGCCTCTTTCCAGTTGAGGTTTCTCCGAGACGAAACAGAAACAGCAGAGTCGGACCTGGGGTGTGTAATCTGCCGAAGTCTCTATTTTTAATAGAATGTTTCAGCTAAAAAAGGGCAAAAATATTCTATGTGAAACTAACCTAAAAAAGGACGAGCAACAGCATAAACAGGAAATGTGTCACTGGAGAGAGATGAGACAACCTAACTTAATGGAAAAGGCAATAAGCGCAAAAATTAAGGGTTGGAGATTCTCACCATGGTTCCAATAGCGTACTTCACATTATAGATGCGATTACCCTCATAATAATATTCAGATGCAGTAGTAATAAAATAACAGTAGCATATTCCTCCCTGGCTTGACAAGAACGATAACGGTCGGGTATAGATCCTGTAACTTGGAATGTAACGGTGTTTGACGGAAAACCTCGAAATTTTTATCAGCGTTGATGCTGTAGTTGTTATTACCGGAATGTTAATAGGACGCAACGCGCAACCTGGAATTTGGACAGTTAACAATGGTTCCGGATCTGTATCCGAAAGATTGAAAGATCGGCTTTTGACTAACCTCTGGTACAAGAAAAAATGGCTCCTAATCGTGGGCAATTTGAAGGGCTTGGCTAGAATAAGAGGATTCTGATTTCTCCAACGACTCTGGCCGGTTATTTTCGGCACCTTGAAGGGTTCGGGTAGAATAAGAGGATTCTGTGATCTCTCCAACGACTAGCCCAGTAGGAGAGTAGTTGGAGATATCACAAAATCCTCTTACTCTACCGAAACTCTCAGATCACTCTACCGGAACCTTTAAATCGCTCAAGATAAAATCACAGGCCAAGCTGAAAATATTCCCAAAAACAGCAAATATTCCAAATTACATGGACTATACCACACCAGTGACATTCTTCTGGATGCCAGGGCCACTGAGGCGTTCGACTGAATGAATGCCATAGCCAAATGAACCACTGGTTGTTATAGGACAGCCTCCTCTCTTACCCTAACCCTAACTCAACTCACCTCCTAACTTAACCTAACTCACCTCACTCTGGAAGACGTCACATTTATTAGATTACGACCTCTTAATCTAACCTGGGTCGCGTCATTGCGCTCCACTCTGGTACAAAGTAAGAGTTGTGTATCTAAAAATAATTATCATAAAATTAATAATATTGTAAAATCCGCCTCGCATCAAGAGATCTGGGCTCTTATGGTAAAAGCAGACACTCGTACTCGGGCATTCAGATTGGGCCTCTGGAAAATGACCTTGACAAGCTTGAACAAGAGATAATAAAGATAATAAAGCACAGACCCATTTTTAAGGGTGCCTTTGAGCAGACAGAAAAGGCAGATCCAGCGAATCAAGGCCTGGACAAGGTTGATCCACCATGTATGAAGGCAGATTTGGCGCAAATCTTTATCAGATTGATAGAAGACAGAGATCGTTGCGTACAGATCAGAAAAGGGATGAGCGTTCAAGAGTTAAAAAAGGAGATCCAGATCAAACTAGGAACCCCAACAACATACCAAAATCTGATATATACAGGATTCAACTTGCAGGACCATCACTCACTTCAAGACTATGGAGTCATTAAAGATTCAATTATCATTCTCAACCTGAGACTGCGAGGCGGATGCAAGGGAGTCAGCTCAAAAACTATTGCCTCCTTTTGCGATGCAGTCAAAGGAAAAGAACCATTGCAAAATAAACCAGCACCCACATCAGAGCTACCAAGCCACTACATCGTGGAACAAAAGCCGGAATCACCAACGCTTATAGTATCTCTGCGAGAGGTAATTGATCTATACATAGATTTAGCCCACAATGCTATTATATGTAGATTTAATGGTTTTTGGCCAAAATCGGATGCACTGCATCAATGGATCTTCTCATCATGGACACCTAACTGTGAAATTTATCTATGTCCTAAAGGTTTTTTCATAGTTAGATTTAGCACAGAGCAGGAACGAGATAACATCATCAATTAGGGGCCTTGGTTTTGGGGCAATGCTAGCCTCTTCATCACCCACTGGTTCCCGGACTTCGATGCCAATACCATGGTAGTTTCAACAATCCCAGTTTGGGTAAGGCTGCATAACCTCCCACTACATTTTTGGCATCAAAAAGTTTTAACGGCCATTGAGAACTCTTTGGGAAGTTCCTCAAACTAGATGAAGACAGAGCTATTCGGGGAATTTTCACATATGCCAGAATATGTGTAGAAGTAGACTTGAATCAAGGACTACTAGATCACATCACATTGAATTTTAATAATTCACTATGGACACAACCACTTGACTATGAGAATACAGCGTTCAGATGCCGCGAATGCTTGCAAACAGGGCACCTCCAATACACATGTCCACTGGCCAGAAAGGAGCCTAAAGGGAATAAGAAACAACAGGAAAAATCCAAAGGTTGGCAGCATACCGAACCGCTCGAAGAGGAGGAATTGAAGACAAAACCTTCAGGCATGCAAATGAGACAGGAAAACATACAGGAAGAGAATACCCGGGGGCCTAACTTAGGGCAAAATAATTTGAAACAACAACAAGAATTACAACTGGAAGTCAGTGGCACCAAACGAACACATGATTCCAGAGGATTGGAATTTGACAAACAACAACCAATGAATACAATGGAAAACTAGTTTGTCATTATTGTTCCCACTCCCAACACTGGAGGTTGGCAAAGAGTGGAGAAGAAGAAGGGCAGGAAAGCATAGGCCAGTTGGATCAATTCTTCTTTTTTTGTTATTTGTATTCTTTTGTTCCATGATTTCAGGAACAGCTCTTCTGCATATGCTTTAAGCATCTACAAAATGTGATTTTCTTCATATGAATAAAATTACGACTTTTTTCTATGGGAAAAAAAATAATATTGTTAATTATAAATATAATTTTTAATTTACATAAATAAAATAATTAAAAAAAAAAAAGATTTATTTATTTTTTTATTACGAAGAAATAATATAATTTTTCCATTATTTAATATAGAGTTGATATTCGACAACTTGAGGTGCAAGTGGGGTTGAGAGAGAATTTCTCTCTAACTCAGAGTTATTGGAGGATATGTTGACTTGGATCTTTGACCCTGGGTGTACTAGGGACAAGAAGAAATATTATCTCAATTATGTGGCTCTGCATCGACAAATGATAATTTTTTTATTATTTAATATAGAGTTGATATCCAAAAGCTTGAGATGCAAATGGGGTTGAGAGAGAATCTCTCTCCGACTCAAAATTTTTGGAGGATATGTCGACTTGGGTCCTTGACCCTTGGTGTACTAGGGACAAGAAGAAATAGTATCTCAATTATGTGGTTTTGCATCGGCAAATGAAGATTCTTCTACGCCTAGTCCTGAGGGATAAAAAAGTAGAGAAATATAACAATTTCACATCTCTTGAACATGTCAAGAGAATTCTCAGGAACCAAAGGTTTTGTTTAGAAAGATTTGACTCTTGGTTGGTTCATATAGAGAGCCACATTCAATGTGAATCACATGGTAGGGAGCAGGCAGACCCTCCAGGCTCCAATACGAGGGCTCTGGCAAATATCTCTTCATCTGACAATGACTAGTGTTCTTTGTGGGACAAGGGTCATGTGATGGCTCTTTGTGGTGGCCCCTGGTTTGTTTGGATGGGCGTGTGGCATTTCCTTTTGTCTTTCATTTGCATGGTGGTTTGCGAGAAAGGCCTTGGCCCAAGGCAATGGGCATATGGAAACGTTTATGGCTTGTGTACGATGTGTTCCTCGGATGGGTTCAACATTGAATTTTGAATGAAGTCTTTGGTCCAGTTTTTTTGTATATGGGATGTGTTATTTGTGTATTGTTTCATATATGTTGGGTTGTCCCCTGGCAATGATAAGGCTGCAGATATTGGTGATTTTTCACACATATATGTATATTGTCTCTTTGTGGGTTTGTGGGGTTGTTATGCAAGCCACGTGATGGTTGTGATTATCAGATGTATGGGAACATTTGCATGTAGTTTATTTGAGTTGAGGTTCCTTTGTCTGGGTTGAATGATGGGGTTTGGGCATAGACTAGGGTGTCTTCCTTGATAATTCTGGATATTTTTATAACTCCATGTATATCTGCTTTTGAGTAATATAAATGCTTTAATTCAAAAACAAAATATGGAGTTGATATAAAAATAAAATTATTGATATTACATGATGTGTAATTCATTATATGCTTAGTTGACATGTAATATTTAAAACAAATATATTAATATCCAGCATAGATCCATCTTAACCTTGAATTTATTGCATTTAAAAAGAGGTTTACATCTTTAAAGAGAGATATATTATATCATATGGATATGTGTTTTATACTTTCAAATATAAGGGGGCATGTATTAATATTTTAATGTGGAAATATGAATTATAACTAAAATATTTCAATGTCAATGGTGTATATATTATATAAAATATGTGGAAAAAAAATTCCTTATAGTCAAAACATTTTATTTACGTGTTTCTCAAAACCAACTTAGATCCGTCTTAACTCCACATCTACCAAGAGCTGAGAGAAATCAAATCTCTCGAGGTGCAAACCTTTCCTCAAGTTTTGCACTCAAAGAAAAGTTTGTATCTTCAAAGCTTTAATCCCTCTCGACACTTGGTAGATCCAAAGTTAAGATGGATTTATTTTGGTGTTTACAACACTTTGAACTTATATATGCATGTGAATTAACAATAAAAATGTAGATTTTTATTAGCGAAGATGTGCTTGAGCACTAAAAGAGTACATTAGTATTTTCCTAATGTAGTAAGAAGAAAAAAAATTCAAGTCTAATATAGGATGACCCTTCAAATTTCTGATTTGTCCACTTCTTGTGCACCATCTATGCCTATATGGATACAATTTGAAAAAATGTGTAGTATATAACTGTATTAGATGGCATTAAACAAAAAAAGCTCTAAAATACATATTTAATCATCTATAACTATAAACTTTTGTTCTGGTGCTACTCGATTGAGATCTACTTTTAGGTTGAAGCGGTTTGACATAGTTGACAGATGAATCTTGCGCCCCTAGTCCTTGAGTTTCCTCTTGGTTTTGAGCCAGTAGAGCTTATAGTTGAGCTTAGAGGCACTGGAGGTTAAGATTAAGGTCGTGAAATTGTTGCTAAGGTGAAGAAAGAATATCAGTCATGGTTCATATATGAGCAATGAGTCTATCCACCTTCCCTTTGACCATAACAATCTCAATTATGAATTCTTCTTCAATCTTTTGAGTCTTTATTACTTCATATTGATTTTCACTTTACTCCCCATTATCTCTAAGAGCGTTGTTGATTCCATACACTGGCAACTTCTCTCTCCACTTTGTGAAGTACCCCCGAAATCTCCCCTTCCCTGTGCAATTTAACCATTGAATTTGCCTATAATATTCCCATTGTCTACAGCAACTTATAATCTAGATTGTTTGTGTTGCATGCTAATACCATCATTGGCGATTTAATGAATCACAATCTCCACTTCCCCTTTGAGTTAATACCGTCATTAGCAATTTAATGAGCCACAATCTCCACATCACCATCCCATGTTGTTTCATCATGCTCCCATGAAAGATTCACATGGTGAAAATGACTCGGTGCTTCTTTAGATCCCACTTGAATTGCATGATTCTAGTCCTTAGTTTCATATAGGCTTTCATATCTCGAGAGTAGTTGGTGGCACAATATGAGGCAGATGTGACATACTCTCGAGAAAACCTCAATTTGTGGCTCATGTATCCTACTTCCCTCTAGTCACAAGAGTAAAGAGGAATCAAATCTCTTAAGATGCTAACATTTCTTCAAGTTCTGCACTCAAAAATAAGTTTGCATCTTGAAAACTTTGGTTCCTCTCAATGCATGGTAGATATGGAGTTAAGATGGATCTATGTTGGTCACTGTATTATAATCCCAACATAACCCAAATCGTCATACTTTCTTACTTTTATCATTATGTTACGATCTCTTTAACGCAACTCACCTTATTTTTCTCACTTTTAATCATTGTGCCAAGAGGCGCTCTACAACCCACTCTGGCGGAGATGTTGTAGTGTTTGTAAATTGATGTAAAATTTTAAATGCTTGCTCAATATGGAAGATATATTGTAATGTCCATAAAATAAAGCATTAAACCAAATAATAATAATAATAATAATAATATAAGTTGAATTAAAAAATAATAAAAGGTAAAAAGTTTAAAAAATGATCAATTCAATTCACTTTATTATGTTATAATTTTGTTTTTATTAATAAAATTACAAACATTTTTTTCAAGAAAGAAATCATAATATTAATATCACAATAAAATAAATTTAGTTAATAATGATTCATATTCTAAGCATGATATTTCAAAACATATAACTAATAAACATATAAAAACTTAATAAATTTAATTAGTTGTAACACCCTCCTCCCATATTTACCCAAGCTAACCAGTCCACTGCGGTAAACATGTGACAAAGAGTTACCATGAAATGATTCAACTCCCCAAGTATAGTTAAGGAAGTAGAACTAATATGACAAGACCAATCTCACATTCCACACATATTACAAAACCTTCAGGATCTAACCAACCCTTCCAGATGACCAACCCGTGAGGCAACTTACCTTTTTTTGAACTAGAGCCCCAGTTGCTCCTTTGTTGAGCCCTCCAAGCAATTGAGAGCCTCCAGTCACTCCCATGAGCCTGCTTGAGTGCGAATGTAGCCTTTTTCTGCCTATGTTATGTGAGTGACTACGATATTTAAGGTTATTTTCCAGGGCTAGGACCCAGTCACTGCCCAGAACTCCATGTAACTTCCAAAACTCATAAAAGACATGAAGACAATGCTTTTGATAACAAACTCGATCAAGGACTTGACTGGACACCTACTAGCCATGACATACATTTCATCAAACATGCCACAAATATGCAATCTACAGGTCATAACAAGATATTTGAGCATAGGGGCCTCATACTTATCTAAGAATTGCTAAGAAGCATTGATGCCTTATCGCAATAACTGCTTTATCATTTATTAGGTCATATATTCATTGTAAACTCATTTATTAATCAAAATGTTATGAAAGCCAAACATCATCACGGTCATGAAACTTATTCATAACCAACATATAACCAACCAAAATAACAAGGATGTGACAACCATAAAAGCCACATATGAACCAATACATTTACACATAAAATACTAAGGAGAAGGAGTTCTTATTAATGAATGCATAGGTTGACCAGGTATGGGACTTCCACGAACCACCCGACCATATATTGGGTGAACCAAATCTCCCTTTCAGCGAATCACCTCCATGCCATATTCCAAGCATGAATATGGGATCTCATGAAACAAATCTAACAAAATCGAACCAGGGCTTCTAGAGGCCAAACCACCTCAACCCTCAACCATTGATTCCACCTCACGGTCGGACATCACTAACCATCACTAGATTGGTCTCCACCCAAGTTTTCCAAGGCTTCAGAGCATTTGTCCCAACCAAGGCTTCCAGGAGTAGTAACTCAACCAATAATTGTTGTCGGGATCTAGAGCATTTGTCTAACCAAGGCTCCAGGACTAGTAACTCAACCCAAGCTGTTACAGGAATTCCATAGCATTTGTCCAACCAAGGCTCCAAGAACTAATAATTCAACTCACAGCTAAAGGAATATGAGAACCAACTAGAAAACAAAAGTAAAACCCACAACACCATGGCTATCTAGGAAATGGCAAGACTAGGCAAAACCATTGTCAATCCAAACAATCCTCCATGGAAATGATATATCATAATCAAGTAACCACATGCATATTCCATGCATGCCAAAACTAGCAAGGAAACCATACATGCAACTCAGTACCTGCAAGAAAAACTCATTGTAGTTGTTGATTTTGATGCCCTCTTGCGCTTTCCTGCTTTTCCTTTGCCTTCTTGCTCCAAATCCCAAGTATGTCACACTCCTCCAATAGTGCTCCAAGTAAACTCTAAGTGTCCAAGAGTATAAGATAGAGAGAATAGAGAGAGAGCTCCAAAACTAAACTGACAAAAGTTTGTCAACTAATCCTCATAAGCCTTTTTATTAATGAGGCCTCTATTTTCTTCAATTTCCATTATTTTCCTTCATTTTCCTTCTCACATGCAACATGTGACCTTTCACCTTCCTTTTCTCTTAATTTCAATTATTGTCATAAATAAAATGTCAATTA
Organism: Pinus taeda; assembly: GCA_000404065.3. Classification (NCBI taxonomy): domain Eukaryota; kingdom Viridiplantae; phylum Streptophyta; class Pinopsida; order Pinales; family Pinaceae; genus Pinus; species Pinus taeda. The sequence continues at coordinate 46,932 of APFE030899288.1, forward strand.
ATGCTACTTTGTCTTTCCAAATATTTAGCCATTGCATTTGCCAATTTCCATGGCCATTAAGTAATCACAAGTGATCCTCATCACTATGTGTTTTCCCAACACTCAACTTGGAATATGTGTCCCATGACCATGGTCTTATTTTTCCTTTATTAACTTTATTACATGGATTTTTTACCAGGGCTGTTACAAAACCCTCCCCCTTGGGGGAACACCATCCTCGATGTTTAATGACACCTGCAACTAGCAAGACAGTTGAAAAGCAAAACATACTGCCCATGGAGCTTTATAACTTAGCTCGTTGTAGTATTTACAATGATCATCCTGCTGAGAAGCAAACCAACATGAGAAACATAACAACATGACAACTATAATGACATGACACCCATACTACTTATTGGAACTTTATAACATAGCACATGGTGGTATTTACATCCATATACATATAAACTTATAATAAAAACATCATACCAAAACATATGCCAAAAGCATTTGCTCAACTAGCGAATAGAGAAGGATACATAGCCCGCATCTGATCTGCCATCTCCCATGTAGCTTCATCAAGCCCAAAGTGCTTCCGCTGCACTTTAACATGCTTGATTGCTCGGTTTCGGAGCATGAGCATCTTTCTCTACAAAATGCACTGAGGTTTCGGCTGAAATTCTCCTTTTGGCTCCACCTGCAATATGGATTAGTGAATCACATGATCATCATCTTTAACATACTTCTGAAGAAATGACACATGGGAAACATCATGGACTTTCATTGTCGGGGGTAGTGCTAGTCGATAGATTACTGGTCCAATCCTTTCAATAATCTTGAAAGGTCCACAAAATCGAGGTGCCAACTTGGCACATGATCCACTCTTCAAAGAGCTCTTAATGGGCTTGATGTGCAAGTACACTTATTCCCCAACCTGAAACTCCCTACGTAACTTGTTCCGATCTGTATAAATTTTATGTCTATCTTGTGGTGCTTTTAGATTCTTCTTGATTACCTACATTTCCTGTTCCATTTCTGCCAACATATATGATCCTATCAATACCCTGTTAACTGGATCACTCCAACTGATGAGAGTATTACAACTCCACCCGTAGGGTGCCTCAAATGGACTCATTCTTAAAGTTTTTTGATACCCATTATTGTATGAAAACTCTACTAGTGGAAGATACTCTTCCCACTTTCGTTGTTGATGCATGATGTACATTCTCAACATGTCTTCCAAAATCTTGTTGACCCCCTCTGTCTGTCCATCTGTCTGCGAATGATAAGTCGTGTTGAAGGTCAACTCTGTACCCAAACCTACAAACAACTCATTCCAGAATCTCGAAGTGAACTTAGCATCCCTGTCTGACACAATCTTCTTCGGAAAACCATGTAACCTCACTACGTCTTTGATGAATACATGTGCTACATCATTAGCTGAATATGTAGACTTCACTGGAATGAAGTGCACTAACTTTGTCAACTTATCAACCACAACCATAATAGAATCATGTTGTCTAGATGTCCTTGGTAAACCTATGATGAATTCCATGGAAATGACTTCCCATTTCCACTCTGGAATTAGAATCGGTTGTACTAGCCCACCTAGATGCTTACACTCCGCTTTTACCTGTTGACAATCCAAGCATCTAGCCACAAACTCTGCCACTTTTCTCTTCAAATTCGGCCGAAAGTAGAACTTCTTCACCATTGTCAATGTCTTATGATATCCTGGGTGACTTGAATATGATGTAGCATTAAATTTCCTCGGGATAAGCTTCTTGAGCTCACTATCATTCAACACATAGATCCTATCCCTAAATCTGACGAAGCCATCTACTGTGAGACAGTAGTATACATCCTGCTCACCTGTACTCTGTTGTAGCCTGTGCATAAACTCCATGTACCTATCATCCTGTTGTCCTGCCTATAAGATCCGATCCTGTAAATTTGTTCCATAAGAACTCATAACTGCTATATGATTTAGCTGTATCCTCCTGCTAAGAGCATCTACAACCCTATTCTCTTTACCTTTAATGCACCTGATCTCAAAGTCGAACTCATTGATCATGTCCAACCATCTAGCTTGCTTGACACTCAAATTTGGTTGTTCAAATAGATATCGTAGTCCATTGTGATTGCCCATTAATATAAACCTCTTGCCTAGAAGATAGTGCCTTCACATCTTCAATGCATGGATGATCACTGCCAACTCAATATCATATGTTAGATAATTATGTTCGTGCTCATTCAGTTTCTTTGATTCATAGCATACCACCTGTCCTTCTTACATAAGGACTTTACCAAGCCCTCTCTTGCAAGCATTTGTACATACCACAAATTCTTTGTCCATATATGCAATATTTAACATTGGAGCGTTTGTCAACAATTTCTTCAACTGCTCAAAACTTGTTTCACATTCATCTATCAAATCAAACATTTTACCTTTCCTTTGCAATGATGTAATCGAATAAGCAATGTGAGAGAAGTTCCTGATGAGCCTCCTATAATAACATAATAACCCCATGAACGATCTTACCTCATCCACATTTCTAGGAGCTTCCCATTCCATGATAGCCCTTATCTTCTTTGGATCCACTGTTATGCCTTCCTTGGAAACCACACGCCCTAAGTAATGTACCTATGTCTGAAAGGAACTGCATTTGATAAGCTTTGCATACAACTAATTCTTTCTTAGTAATCTCAACACTGCTGCTAAGTGCTCGATATGTTCTTCCCCTTTCTTAGAATATATCAATAAATCATCAATGAATACAATAACAAACTTGTCCAGATAAGGGCACAATACACTATTCATCAAGAACATAAAAGTAGTTGGAGCATTAGTCAAATTGAAAGGAACTAAAACAAGCTCATAATGTTCATACATGGTCTAGAAAACAGTCTTGTGAATGTCCTCTTCTTTAATGTGTACTTGATGATATCTTGATCTCAGGTCAATCTTTGAGAACATCATTGCTCCCTTCAATTGATCGAACAAGTCATCAATCCTCAACAACGAATAATTGTTCTTGACGGTCACCTTGTTCAACTGCCTGTAATCGATGCACAACCTGAGAGTACCATCCTTCTTTACAAACAATACTGGTGCACCCCAAGGTGGTACACTTGGCCTAATGTACCCCTTGTCAAGCATTTTATTCAACTGCAACTTCAACTCCACCAAATCTAGTGTACTCATCTTGTATGGTGCCTTAAATGCTCGTGATGCCCCTATTACCAACTCAATAGAAAAATCCACTTCCCTGTGAGGTGGAAACTCTAAAATGTCTATGGGAAATGCAACCTAAAACTATTGTAAGATCGGGTACCTGCTCAATACCTTTGCATCCACAACTTTCTTACCTTTATCATTGGAAATATGCACTGCAAATAACACACACCCTTTCCTGCAACTGCGCTTCGCCTGCATCACTATCACCATTCTAACTGATGTTGCTTTCTTCTTACCCTGCAAAATTATTTATTCTCCATTGTCATCCAAGAACTCAATAACTTTGTCATAACAATCCACCTTAGTTGTATGAAGATACAACCAGTCCATACCCAAAATAATATTATACTACCCCAACGACAATATATTCAAATGTGCTAGTGTAGGCATATCATTCAACTCAAATGCACAACCTCTTACCCAATGATGAACTCATTTCTTTGTAACTGTAGCCAACTATACTAACCAAGATTTTGCATGCACTTCTTTATTCAAACCACACTTATCCACCAAGTCAGGATTAACATAACTATAATTAGATCCAGGGTCAATCAAAATAGAAACAACTCGATCACAAAGCTTACTATCCATCTTAATAATAGATGCTTGGTTATTTGCCTGCCTATTATCTGTAACACCCTCCTCCCACATCCACCCAAGTAACCATGCCAACTAGGGTAAACATGAGACGAGAGGTTACTATGATCAGATTTGACCTCCTATGTGACATTAAGGAAGTAGAATCAACAAAACATCACACACAGTCATCCAACATCCTCAACAAAACCCTCAGGAGACAAGTCAGCCACTCAGACAACCTGTCCCTAGGTCCCACTACTATTTTGGATCTCTTAGGCCATAATCCCTCTCATGCTATGGGAAAGGGAGCGACCAACAACCTTAAGTCGCTCTCACAGGCTTGCCTGCTAGTGACCAAAGACTGGAATTTCTAGTTCTCTGCCAATGACCCTAGGATTTAAGCCACTTTTTCAGGCCGATAGCCTAGGCCACTGCCCAGAATGGATTGATAACTTAGAATCAGTGAAAATATAGGGAAACAATGATTCAAAAGCAATAAACTGAACAAGACCATAACCAGACCCCTACTAGCCATGACAAAGATTTCGTCAAACACATCATCAACATGTAACCTACATGTGTAAACAACAAAATTAAGTGTAGGGATATCATACTTATCTGAGAATCGTTATGAACCATTGTTCCCTCATGTCAATTGCTGCATTATCCTCTATTAGGCCAAAGACACATTATCCATTCATATACAAGTAAAAACATGTTGAGATCCATACATAGTTGTCATCATAAAATATAGATATAAACAACATAATAGGAACATAAATGCCATAAACATATCAGCCATCAAAATCCACATATACATCAATACATTTACACATGAAAATCAAGGGAATGAATTTCTCATTAATTAATGCAATGAACCAACCAGAGATGGGACTACCACGTTCCATCCAACCACAGATTGGTTGAGCCAATTCTCTCTTTAGCCAATCACCCTCATGCCATATTCCAAGCATGAATGTGGAACTCATAGAACACATCAAAAACACCAATCAACATGGATTCCACTAGTGTTCTCCGCCTACACTATGAGGTATTTGAGTGCCTCCTAGTCTCTCAAGATTTACCGTGCATCCACAATCTGATCCAGGGATCACTACGCCCTACACTGAGACATACTCTTCAGGGTTTATCGTGCATCCCATCCTAGGACCATTAGACCCAACGAGAGAAAATCCACCTCTTGTCTTTTTAGTATATCCTGTCATTCACCGGAAAGGATTCCTAGGCCCACCGAGGCACGTAATATGGCTTTAACGCAAACCACAGTCTAGTTCAGGGGTTACTAGCCTTATGCCTTTGTGATCCTCAGTCCGATTCAGGGACCACTCAGACCATGTGTTTGTCAATTCAGAGATCCACCCCACTCAGTTTCGAATCCAATCTAGCCATCCCACAGAAATCATATGAGAGAAGCCATCTCATCAAAACTATCAGGAAAAGGCAAGGCTAGGCTAAAAATATTGTCACACCTGGAAAAACCCATGCCACGGTAGAAAAGAAACACATGCAATCCCATGCATGCCAAATCTAGCAAGGAAAATACACATGCAAGTTGATACCTGCAATGAAGGTTGTTGTAGCTGCTTGATCGTGCCTTTCCCTGCTTGATCTTTGCTTCCTCTTGCCTTTTTTGCCTTTCTTTCTCCAATGCCAAAATGCTCTAAGAAACTCTAAGTGTCCAAGAGTGAGAGAGAGAGAGACTAATGAGAGAGCTCCAAAACTCAACTGACAAAAGGTTACGCATTCATCCTCATAAGGTTTTTTTATGAACGAGGCCTCTATTTTCTTCATTTTCCATTATTTTCCTTAATTTTCCTTCTCACATGCAGCCTGTGACCTTTCACCTCCATTTTCTCCTAATTTCCATTATTTTCATACATAATTGTGCCAAAAATATCATTGTACCTTTCTAAAGCCTTATCCATTGTCTTTGCCAATTTCCTTAGCCATAAACAACCAAATGAACACCCCCTAGGATTCCCTTCCCAACATCCAGCTTGGAATAAGTGTCACATCAACCGTGGTTATTGTTTATAAATTTTATTACATGGAATTTTCACCAAGGCTGTTACAGAACCCTCCCCCTTGGGGGACACTGTCCTCACTGTTCAATCACACATATACCTCAACAACCTGTTGAAAGAAGACATATTGCTCATGGAGCTTTATAACACAACTTGAGGCAGTATTTACAATGAAAGATCTGCTCAAAACAAAACATCATGACAACATACCGCATAATGGAGCTTTATTACACATATCATTATAGTATTTACAATGATCATCATGCTGAGTACCAACCCACATGACATCATAACATCATGATAACATAACCACAAGATATCATAGTAATATGGCAACATAATCATAATGACATAACACCCATACCACATAGTGGAGCTTTATAACATAGCTCATGGCGATATTTACATCCATATACATGTGTACATATGGCAACATTACCAAAAACATATACTAATTCATATACCAAAGCATATATGAAAACATATACTAAACATCATATCTAAGCATATAGCAAAACATAATATAGCATATACAAAACTATCATAAAACATATATCAAACACCATAAATCATATACCAACCACCATAAAGCATATACCAAATACCATAATATACCAAACCAACATATCAAAGTTGCTTTGCCTCAAGCAGCAAACAAGGAAGGATACATAGCCTACATCTGATTCGCCATCCCCCATGTAGCCTCATCGGGCCCAAAGTGCTTCCATTGCACTTTAACTTGCTTGATTGCTTGGTTTTGGAGCATCAACACCTTTTTATGCAATACACACTGAGGCTCCAGCTGGAATTCTCCATCTGTTTCCACCTACAATACAGACCAGTCAATCACATGATCAACATCCTTAACATACTTCTTAAGCAAAGACACATGGAAAACATCATGGAATTTCACTGTCAGAGGCAGTGCAAGTAGATAGGCTATTGGCCCAATCCTCTCAATGATACTGAAGGGTCCACAAAAATGTGGTGCCATCTTGGCACATGATCCAATTCGCAAGGAGATATTCTTCGATTTGATGCGCAAGTACACTTGTTCCCCAACCTGGAACTCCTTGAACAATCTGTTCCTATTTGCATAACTCTTCTACCTATCTCGTTTTTCCTTTAGATTCTTCTTGATCACCTGCATCTCCTGTTCCATGTCTGCCAACATATCTAGTCCAATCAATACCCTGCTAACCAGATCACTCCAACCAATGGGAGTGTTACAACTCTACCTATGCAATGCCTCAAAAGGACTCACCCTTAATGACTCCTGATAACCATTGTTATATGCAAAATCAACCAAGGGAAGATACTCTTCCCACTTCCACTGTTGATGCATCACATACATCCTCAACATGTCCTCCATTATCCTGTTGACCGTCTCTGTCTATTCATCTGTCTGCAGATGATAAGTTGTGTTGAAGGCCAACTCTGTGCCCAAACCTAGAAATAACTCCTTCCAAAACTTGGAAGTGAAATTTGCATCCCTGACTAACATAATCTTCTTCAGAACACCGTGCAGTCTAACTACATCTTTGATGAATATCTGTGCCACATCACTAGTTGAGAACGTAGAATTCACTGGAATGAAGTCTGCAACCTTTGTTAACCATCCACAATGACCATGATGGAATCACGTTGTTTCACTGTCCTGGGCAACCTTGTGATGAAATCTATGGAAATGACCTCCCATTTCCACTATGGAATCATGATCGACTGTAGCAGTCCACCTGGATGTTTACACTATGCTTTCTTTGCTGACAATCAAAACACCTCGCCACCAACTTTGCTACATCCCTCTTCAAATTCACCCAATAGTAGAATTTCTTCATTGCTGTCAGTGTCTTCTGATAACCTCAGTGACCCGAATATGGTTTCGCATGAAACTCCCTCAATATCGCCTTCTTGATCTCACTGCTATCTGGTACATATATACTATCTCGGAACCTAACCAATCCATCCAGTGTAAGACAATAATCCATACCCTGTTCACCTGTTCCTATACCTGTACCTGTATTGCCACCTATACATGTACTATTACATGTAACTGTACTTGTAATATCACTTGTACCTATACCAACACCTTGCTGCAACATGTGCACAATCTCCATATACTTGATATATTGTTGACCTGCCTACAGGAACCTATCCTGTAAGTTTGTCCCATAGTAGCTCATAGCTGCTAAGTGATTTACTTGTACCCATTTGCTGAGAGCATTTGCCACCCTGTTCTCTTTACCTTTGAAGTACACGATCTCGAAATCAAACTTGCTGATCGTGGCCAACTATGTAGCCTGTCTAACATTCAGATTTGGCTGGTCAAACAAATACCTCAACCAAATGTGATCACTCATAAGTACAAATCTCTTGCCAAGAAGATAATGTCTCCAAATCTTCAATGCATGTATGATCACAACTAACTCCAAATCATGTGTTGGGTCTTTCTGCGCGTGCTCATTTAATTTCCTTGACTCATTGCATACTACCTGTCCATCTTGCATAAGGACTCCACCAAGACCTCTCTTACAAACATTTGTGCATACCACAAAATCTTTGTCCAAATCTGCAATTTGTAAGACTGGTGCATGTGTCAACAACTAGTTGAGTTGCTCGAACCTAGCCTCACACTCCTTGGTCCATTTAAACTTCTTGCCTTTCCTCTGCAATGATGTGATAGGATAAGCAATCTATGAGAAGTTCCTGATGAACCTCCTATAATAGCCTACCAAACCCATGAAGGATCTTACCTCATCCACACTCTTAGGAGTTTCCCACTCCATGATGGCCCTTATCTTCTCTGGATCTACTACAATTCCATCCTTGTAGACAACATGTCCCAAGTAATGTACCTCACTCTGAAAGAAAATACACTTGTTGAACTTAGCATGCAACTGATGCTCCCTTAACAATCTCAATACTACTGCTAAGTGCTCGGCATGCCCTTCCTCATTTTTAGAGTATACCAGTATATCATCAATGAATACAATAACAAACTTATCCAAATATGGACGCAACACACTATTCATCAAACACATGGATGTAGTTGGAGCATTAGTTAAGCCAAATGGAATAACAACAAACTCATAATGCCCATACCTGGTCCTGAATGCAGTATTATAAATGTCTTCCTCTTTGATGTGTACCTAATGGTATCCGACTCTCAGATCAATCTTCGAGAACACATCTGCTCCCTTCAACTGATCGAACAAGTCATCAATCCTCGGAAAAGGGTACCTGTTCTTGATAATCATTTTGTTCAACTACCTGTTCAATGCATAATCTGAGAGTACCATATTTCTTTCTCACAAACAAGACCGATGCGCCCCAAGGTGATACACTTGGCCTAATGTATCCCTTATCCAACATTCCCTTTAACTACAACTTTAACTCAACCAACTCAAGTGTGCTCATCCTGTAATGTGCTTTCAATGCCAGAGCTACCCCTGACACTAACTCAATAAAAATTTCTACCTCCCTGTGAAGTGACAACTCTATAATGTCTTCAGGAAATACATCCTAAAACTACTGCAAAACTGGGTACCTTCTCAACACATCTGCATCCTCAACCTCCTTACCCTTATCACTAGAAATGTGTACTGAAAATAACTTGTGCCCCTTCCTGTGGCTATGCTTTTCTTGCATAGCGGTCACCATCCTAACTAATGTGGCTTTCTTTTTACCTTGTAAGACTCTTGGTTCCCCATTGTCATCAACACACTCAATGGTTTTTTCATAACATTTTACCTTGTTTCTATGGAGATACAACCAATCCATGCCCAACAACATATTGTATGATCCCAATGGTAATACATTCAAATGTGCTATTGTAGGCATACCATTCAAGTCAAATGCGCAAGCTCTTACCCAATGATGAACTCGCTTCTTTGTACCTATAGCCAACTGCACTAACCAAGACTTTGTATGGAATTCCTTACTCAAACCACACTTATCCACCAAGTTAGGACTAACATAGCTATAATTAGATCCAGGGTCAATCAAACTAGAAATAAATTGATCATAAAGCTTACCATCCATCTCAATGATAGATGCCTGGTGTTATTCCTGCCTGTTGTCCACTGCTACATATGTACGTGGAATAGTCTAACCAACATCCCCAACAATCTGCGCCTCTTGTGTACTATATATCTCAATCCTTCCAACCTGATGTTGTGGATAATCTCTCCTAAGGTGTTCCTCAACACATGTCTAACACTCAAACTAACCAGTGCCCTCACCTCTATGTTGATGCTACTGTTGTTGTGACCCATGTCCCTGTCTAGTTGCATTAAATCTCTTTTGTGGTACAACATTTTATTTCCCATCTGCATTATGAGACCTTGTCCTCTTAGGCTGCCATTTACCTATACCTTTGTATTTTCCCTTCCATACATGCTAAGATTCATTCTTATGCTTTGATTGTTCATAGAAATGCTTCAATTTCCCAATGACTTCCTCAAGTGACCGAGGCTCATCATACTCAATCCAATCTCTAAATGCTAATGGAAAACCACTGACAAATCTCTAAACTTTAGCCTTCTCATCAATAAGATATGTTACATACCTCAATAGCTCCAGAAACTTAGTCGTGTACTCTTAATACATCATTGAACTCAAGCCATCTGTCTTGATGTCTTTGACCCACTTAACATCTTCCCACCAGATGTCTGCTTTACCTTTCACACTGAAGATAGATATTCTACTCTTCATGTTATTTGTGTACTCATGCAACTCAAATAATTTTTTCATCCCAAGTATCCAAGCCTCTGTATCTTCTGGCTTTTTCACATCTCCATCAAAAGTAGGTGGTTTTGCTTTCTTGAATTCATCTGACAAGTATCCCTTATCAGTCCTCCTATAAGGATGATAACGATGACGATCATGATGTCTATTCAAAACCAGAACTAGAATAGTACATGTACTCATCGCCCCTCCTATCCAGAGTGTCCAAAAATCTGCCATCTCTCACTATATTGGATTTATTCAACTTTTATCTACTAGGATATCTACTGCCATATACCCCATTAGTTCTATCCTCATGTCCATGGCTGATCCGAAGCAACTGTTATCACTGCAAGTCTAACAAACTCTAAAGAAGTATAGAATTAATCTCTGCTTGCTTCTCTCATGCCTATATAATACGGTCATTATTTGCCTTACAACTCCTTATCTCTTCCTTCAAGCTCCTCAATGTATCCTCCAAATTAGAAGTATGCCCCACACCAGGTTGCTCATCTGATGCATAGGGAGATTCTATGTATTCTACCACCTTGCTAGCCATTTGATCTCTTTCCTGCAATGAATAAAATGTGAGATAAACCAAATCACAATAAATCAACATACCTTAGTATAGCTCTGGGAGGATACATTGTCTTCCATGTCACCAAATCAACGTGATACATACATAACATAAACATAACATCATATATACATTCGTAAATAAATGTATCAACATATATAAATCACTCTAGTTAGGGTCCAATCATCAATGCAAGTCCATATCAACAATACATGCTATGACCTCACGCATGACAACAACCATTACTCCATTGTACACATTGCCACATGCAACCAACAATATGCATAAGCAATGCCAAATCAACGACACATACACATAGACGCATGTAGTTGAGCATAAGCGATCAATTATTGTAATCAACCTACAAGACTGATACATGTAATCAACATATTCAAGAATGTAACCTAATGTACAAGGATGCAAGTAGGCGACATAAAACCAACATATAAGTGACATATAATCCATATGCAACCAGTCACATACTCATGACAAATATTTTTCATGAAATCAATATCAAATTCTCCATAGCAACCATACTACAACCATAATCAATCATCAAGCCAATGCAACAAGCACATGAAATGCAAGTGTAAAAGACAAACATGCAACTGAAATGCATGCACGACCAACAAACACCGCCCATCCAATCTTAGAGTTGAACCATGTTTTGATACCACTTTGTAACACCCTCCTCCCACATCCACCCAAGTAACCATTCCAACCAGGTTAAACATGAGACGAGAAGCTACTATGATCATATTCAACCTCCTATGTAACCTTAAGGAAGTGGAATCGACAAAACATCACACACAGTCATCCAACATCATCAATACAACCCTTAGGAGACTAGTCAACCACTCAGATAACCTGTCCTTAGGTCCCACTACTGTTCTGGATCTCTTAGGCCATAGTCGCTCTCAAGCTATGGACAAGGGAGCGGCCAACAACCTAAAGTCTCTCTCATAGGATTATTTACTAGTGACCAGAGACCGAAATTGCCAGTTCTGTGCTAGTGACCCCGGGATTTAAGCCAATTTTTTAGGCCCAGAGCCCAGGCCACTGCCCAAAATGGAGTGATAGCTTAGAATCAGTAAAAATATAGGGAAACAATGATGCAAAAGCAATAAATTGAACAAGACCATAACCAGACCCCTACTATCCATGATAGGCATTTTGTCAAACACATCATCAACATGTAACCTACAGGTGTAAACAACATAAATAAGTGTAGGGATCTCATACTTATCTGAGAATCACAATGAAGCATTGTTCCCTCATGTTAACTGCTGCATTATCCTCTCTTAGGTCAAACACATTATCCATTCATATACAAGTAAAAACATGCTAAGAGCCATACATAGATGTTGTCATAAAACATGCATATAACCAACATAATAGGAACATAAATACCATAAACATATTAGCCATCAAAATCCACATATACATCAATACATTTACACATGAAAATCAAGGGAATTAATTTCTCATTAATGAATGCAATAAACCAACCGGAGATGGGACTACCACGTTTCACCTAACCATTGATTGCCTCAGCCAAGTCTCTCTTCAGCGAATCACCCCCATGCCATATTCCAAGGATTAATGTGGGACTCATAGAACACACCAAAAACACCATTCAACATGGATACCACCGAAGTTCTCCACCTACACTGTGAGGAATTTGAGTGCTTGCTAGTCTCTCAGCCTTTACTGTGCATCCATACTATGATCTAGGGATCACTAGGCCCTACATCGAGACATACTCTCCAAGCTTTACCATGCATCCCATCCCAGGACCACTAGGCCCAATGGAGATAAAATCCACCTCTTGGCTTTACCGTATATCCTGTCATTCACCGACAAGGATTCCTAGGCCCACCAAGGTACACAATCTGGCTTTATTGCAACCCATAGTCCGGTTCAAGGGTTACTAGTCTAGTGGCTTTGTGATCTTCAGTCTGGTTCAGGGACCACTCAGACCATGTGTTTGTTAATTTGGAGATCCACCCCACTCAACTTTGAATCCAATCCGACCATCCCACATAAATCGTAGGAGAGAACCCATCTCATCAAAGCTATCAGGAAATGGCAAGGGTAGGTTAAAAATATTGTCACACTTGGCAAAACCCATGCCATGGTAGAAAAGAAACACATGCAATCCCCTGCATGCCAAATCTAGCAAGGAAAATATACATGCCAGATGATACTTGCAACAAAGCCTGCTATAGCTACTTGATCTTGCCTTTCCCTGCGTTTCCCCGCTTGATCTTTTCTCCCTCTTTCCTTCTTTGCCTTTCTTTCTCCAATGCCAAATTACTCCAAGAAACTCTAAGAGTTCAAGAGTGAGAGAGAGAACAATGAGAGAGCTCCAAAACTCAACTGACAAAAGGTTACCAACTGATCCTCATAAACCTTTTTATGAATGAGGCCTCTATTTTCTTCATTTTCCATTATTTTCCTTCATTTTCCTCCTCACATGCAAGCTGCGACCTTTCACATCCATTTTCTCCTAATTTCCATTATTGTCACAAATAATTGTGCCAAAAATGCCATTTTTCCTTTCCAAAGCCTTAGCCATTGCCTTTGCCAAATTCCTTAGCCATAAAAAACCAAATGAACACCCTCTAGGATGTCTTTCCCAACATTTAGCTTGGAATAAGTGTCCCATCAACCGTGGTTATTGTTTTTAACTATTGATACATGGAATTTTCACCGGGGTTGTTACATTATCCAACGTTGCATAGATCTAAGGAATACTCTATCCAAAATCCCCCACCGCTTGCACCTCCTGAGCACTCTAGATATGCGGTCTACCACCTTGATGTTGTGGACAATCTCTCCTCAATGATCTCCTCCACAAGTCCAACACCATAAGGGCTTCCTATCATCACACTTGTTCTTTTCAAACTAAAAACCTTGTCCTCTGTTAGTTTCATTGAAATTATTATGTGGTGTTGCATTCTCTTTGTTACTTGTATCTTGAGGTCTTGTTCGCTTCTTATCCCATTTTCCTTTATTCTTATCATTACCTTCCTAGTCCTGCTTAGTCTCATATCCGCGCTTTGATCACTCATAACAATGCTTTAGCTTCCAGATGGCCTCCTTCAATGATCTAGGCTCATCAAATTCAATCATGTCCTTGAATTACACTGTCAACCCACTAATGAATCTCACAATCTTGGCCTTCTCCTCCTTGAGGTAGGGCACATATCTCAATAACTCCAAAAATCTGCTAATGTACTCAACATTGGTCATAGATCCCAATTTTAGCTCATAGAATTCCTTTGCTATGTCATCATAGTATCTTTCTGATAGATACTTCTTCCTGCATAGTCTCTCGAACTCATTCCAAGTCAACTCCTCTTCGTGAATGCCTCTGATGTTCTTTACATCTTCCCACCAAATGTATGCTTTACCTTTAAGACTTAATATAGCTATTCTGGCCTTCATGTTTGTTGAGTAATCATGCAACCTGAAGAACTTGTTCATCGCAAGCAACCATACTTCGACATCTTGTGACTTCTTCATTTCCCCATCAAATGTAGGTGCCTTTGATTTCTTGAACTCATCCGACAAATATCCCTTGTCACTCCTCCTATAGGGATGATAATGACGATGATCATGATACTGTCAAAACCAGAACTAGAACAAAAACTTGTGTCCATCGCCTCTCCCATCCAGAGTGTACAAAAACCTACCATCTCTAATAATGTCATCTCTATTTGACTTGTGTCCACTATGATATCTACTACCATATGCCCCATTTGTCCTATCCTTCTATCCATGGCTGATCTGAAGTGGTCCCTATCTCTGCAATTCTGATAAACTCTGGAGAATTATTGCATTGACTTCTGCTTGTTTCTCTTGTGCTTGCATGATTTTTCCATTATCTGCTCTTCAACTCCTTATTTCTTCCTTCAAAATTCTCAACGTGTCTGTTATGTCAGAAGAATACTCAACACCACGCTACACATCTAATCCATATGGATAGTCTCATGAATTGTAGTCTACCATCTTGCTAGTGATTTTTGTTCTCTTCTTCCTGCAAGGTATATTATGTTATGCAACTAGCTCACAAAATAGAAGAAAGAGATAGATCAACGACTTAAAATGTAGCCTATTTGAGGGGGCAACCTCCTTTACATTACACAAATGAACAATTCTTCGATGATACAAATGACAAGACATCCTTTCTATATATAGGAGTCTAAGGGGTCACAATATATTTAGAGCGGACATAACAATAATAATGTAAGGGCACAACAATAATAATAATGGGCTTCTACGGTTGTTATCGGGAAATCTAGTGTCCATTCAGAGCTGCTAATCCCACTAAGATGGGTAGCTATCTTAGAAACAAACAAACTAAAGTTACTTGTGTTTTCCTTTATGAGAAGTAGATGAGAGAGAAGTAGAGAGTACCAGCCTCAGTCTTTTGCTTGGCTCCTTGCTTGTTTCCTCTCCCCTCTGACAGATCTTTGCCACTCCTCCCTTGCTTGCCCCACTTCAAAGAGCACTTGTAAAGTCAAAGCAGCATAATACCATCAAAGCACAGAGATCTACAATCATAAACAATATAGGACCAAATATATATTGACCACACAAATGCATATGTCAACTTAGACATACAAGAATGTGGAGGAAAACTCAAATAGCTTTATTGATAGAAAGAGTAGAAGAGAGGATTACAACCCATTGATCTGACCCAGTGTCATCCTCCCAGCATGAAAGCCCTTCTTCACCTCATGAAAAGCTTAGATCACCCAACACTATGATGTTCCACAAAGAAACCAACAACACTTCCTTACAAAATATAAGATTCCAGCCTTTTCGATCTCTCAAATGAGGGATCCATATATAGATATTTGCAGAGGTGTGAGTCAGCTCTAGGTTTTTGATTAGTGTCATTCCACTGATATTTCTTGGTTTCACTTGGAGATTTCATTGATCTCTTACTCATTCCTGGGTGAATTATGAGAGGCAAGTGTCATATGAGAAGTTTCTAGAAGATTCCTTGATCATCCACTTAGCAAATTGTCTCTGCCATTTGTTTATTCTCACTCATCGCACCCTATAGAAGGACTTTTCAGTATGCATCGCACCTCCCGTGTGTAGTAGGTGAGATGCATCGCACCCTGACCATGTAGCAAGTGAGATGATCCAGTTTTGACCAATTTTGAGTAGTTTTTCATGGAGAACTTCTGGGAGATGACGTAATCAGTTGACCCTGTCCCTTTCAGGTATGAAACAACACTTTTAGGGAATTAGAAGCCCTTGGTTTATGGACATATGTGATTGGGGTTGCAGTGCCCAAATATGTCTATAACAGTTTCCCCCTAAAGTATGAGGTCGTAATCTTTTGATGTTAGGTGAAATGCTTTATCATGAGGATTCGAGGTTTTTCGAACTAGAAGGAGACATGTAATAAGATACAATACAATACATTATCTTCATAATATTTTCATGATCTAGTTGAGGCGGGCATTCCCATGCTCAGCTTTATAAATTCATTTTCATGTAC
>APFE030899288.1:79511-155606 GCA_000404065.3 Pinus taeda
GGTCGGCGATCGTGTCAGTTCGAGTTTACCACCAGTTGACCAACCTGTTCTAGACGACAGTCATAAACAAGTTCTTCATGTCTCATTCGATTCTCCTGAGTCTGACAACGATCCTCTTATCCTTGTTGACTCAGAGGGTCCTTCTTCGGCTCCGTTCGAGCAAGGGGGCCATCATACGATTCCCCCACCAAGAAATTCAACTATCTCCTTTGATTGGAGTCACCTGACCACTTACCGCCTTCCATCCCATGTACCTTCCCAGATTACAGTACATGCCTCTGACACGGCAGTACCTGGCACTGTATTGGATGAAGGTGCGTCGGTCAGTCTTATGGTGTACACTACTTGGCAAGCTTTAGGTTCTCCGTAGCTCAGGCCGATCACGCAGAATCTGTTGGCTTTCGATGGAGCAGCCTACCCATCTCTAGGAGTCCTCCCCAAGTTCCCTATTACTTTGGGAGGTAAAACTGTCTATATAGATGTGTTGGTCACCCAAGGGGCTTTAGGCTTCAGTCTTCTCCTTGGTCGCGACTATGTTTATGCTATGGGGGCCATCGTTTCTTCCCTTTTTCGTATGGTTTGCTTTCCACACGACGGAAGAATCGTGACTATCGATCAATTGTCCTTCGTTAGTCCCCCAAAGCCTTCTGCGCAGTTGTCGTCCCCTCCTGGTTTTTATCCACCAGTTGTCTCTGCCCCCCCGCAGGTCAACTACGTGGCTACCTATCCCATGCCTGCATCCAGCGCCGCCGCCGTCGTGCGTAGTGTCCTGGGGGCATTGGGTCCCAACTTCCAAGATGTTGACCTTCCACCGGATGAGACACTCTTGGAAGCTACGACTTCTTGTTCATTATGATGAAGTTCGTTGCGAGGATAGTTTTTTCATGTATCAACCTCGTTAAAAAATGAAACAGGTTCTCGAGGATGGTTTTGATCTTGTGGCGACCTCGTTAAAAAATGAAACATGATTGGGCGGAGCATAGTTCATTTTCCTATGTCAAGCTCCCTAAAAATGAAATTAGGTTTGGGCGGAGCATAATTCATTTTCCTATGTCAAGCTCTCTAAAAAATGAAATTAGGTTTGGTCAGAGCATAGTTCCTTGTCTTGAGTCAAGCTCGTTAAAAAATGAATCACAAATTTCGGAGCATAGTTCCTTGTCTTGAGTCAAGCTCGTTAAAAAATGAATCACAGATTTCGGAGCATAGTTCATTTTCCTGTGTCAAGCTCCTTAAAAAATGAACTTAGGAGTGCTCGGAGCATAGTTCATTTTCCTGTGTCAAGCTCCTTAAAAAATGAACTTAGGAGTGCTCGTAGCATAGTTCATTTCCCTCTGTTAAGCTCCCTAAAAAATGAAACAAGGAGTCTTGAGGATAGTTCTTTTACTGTGTCAACCTCATTAAAAAATGAAACAACTCCCTTTCCAAGTCGAGCCTTTCCAAGATCTCGGAAGTGAACCTTCATTCCATCCACTTTGTTGAATGCAATGAAGCTTGGGGGGCATGTACCTCGTTGCGTCATCATGTTGGGGGCATGCGAACTTATAACAAGCATAGTTTTTCATTTCAAGCTTGTGTAAACATGAAACCGAATCCAAGCAGAGTTCTTTACGGTTCAAGCTTGTGTAAAAATGAACCCATACTCGAGTCACCTTTAAGCTCTTTTCTGACTCGTAAAATATGAAAAGATTGCCAAGTATTTTTTCAATTTTTGACTCGTTAAAGAAAATAGAAATGGAGGTCTTCTTTCAGCTCTTTTCTGACCGTTTAAAGAGGAAAAGATTGTCGAGTTATTTCTCTTGGCTCATTAAACGTTACTAAGGGGCAGTCGTTTTAAGTTCTTTTGTCGACCGTTAAAACATAAAAAGATTACCGGGTTTTTGTCGTTTCAAACTCGTTAATGGTTACGAAACGACGTGGTTTTGATCGCTTTTTACTTTTTCAGGTAGAAATCACTATTTATGAAAAGTACTCCTTGATCGTAATGGTCGGGCGGTTCTTTTGGGCATTATTTTACACTTTTTCGGGCCCGAGAGACACAACTTTACGAAAAAGGACACCCCTGGAGTTTCCTTTTCTGCTGTCTTTTCAAACTCTCTAAACATGAAAAGACGCTGAGTTCTTCCTTTGTTAGACTCGTTAAACCCTGATGACATCGGATCTTGTCGAAATGACACGCCACAAGCATATGTTATCCCCATCAAGCTTGTTAAAAATAATTGGGGTACTCGCCAGAAATGGTTGGGGAAAAAAAGAAAATTTTGGGAACCATAATTATTGTCATGTCGGCAGTATGTCGCTCTTGAACATGGCACTTCTTTGCTTTCGTGTCGGGGTGGGGATATCTCATCTCATTTCTCACTTGCCTCTGTGGGTTTGGGTAATCCTATTTGACCTCTCATCTGCTCATTGCCTCGTCATCATGACCTCTGATCCATTGATGTCAAATACTACCAACTCCACTGTCGTGCCGCCGATATGTTCAAGAGAAGTTGACCTCTGAAAGAAACAACCTCTGTCTGATAGTTCATAAATCATAATCCACAACATTGTCTCTTCCCATCTCGTGTCGATGATGTGGGAAACATTATGGCCCACCTTCGACGAAGATCACTTCCTGTCGACTTCAGCTCATTATCCAGGAAAGTGATCTAGAGACTCCCTTCCGGTACCTTGGAACCTGCATGCCTCAATGGCAGGTTCTTCGTGTTCGACGCGAGGTTTTCATCATTTGCCTCAGACCAGATGACTCTACAGGTGTTCAACATCGGCCCATTCATTCACACGTCGTAGACTATACCTATAGTACCTTGAGGGCCATTGTCATTATTGGTGGTACCTCTCGCGTCTGTTAACAGTTTTCATCATTGGCTGGTAATCAGACGATGTTCATGCATGTTCGACTTCAGCTCACATGTTCGCATGCTTGAACTTGTACTTATGTTCGGGTCGAGATGGAGCGCAAGACCCTGGATTGTGTCTGTTGTAATCCAGGTGTGATTTTTGATACATGACTCATTCACTGGATCGCTGCGACCATACCTGAGTCAATTCATTGATCCTAACCAGATGGCTGCGTCCATACTACGGATCTTGATTATCATGTACTCTCTTATGGATGGCTGTGACCATGCCATGTACATCACGAATTTGAACTATCAAATTGTATCTCTCAATGCAGATTCTCGGCGGCAGCTATATATGTTCTTATAAAGCATTTCACCCCTCTCTCTCTCGGACCTCATGCTTTAGGGGGCATCTGTTACACAGTAATTTGTCACCGTTGGTCACCGTCCCTGTTACCCTTGTTTTCGTACATTGGAGGACACATTTATGGACCTGTGACCAGTGACATAACCTAGGAACACTTGCATTATGTTCCCCCGAGTATGTACTTCATGTTCCCTGAAGACACCTTTTGCAAATTATCCCTAAAAAGTGCCCTTTTTCCATTAGCGTGGGTTCACAGTGTCTTACCCGCGCCAATGACTCAGTTCCTTAAAAGGGGGCGTGCCCATTGACGCTCTGTCATAGAGCAAAGCCCGCGCCACCTAAATTTGGTTATGATTTTTAGCCAGCGCGCATCCATATGTTTTTTCCTCCTTTGTCATGAAGTTCTATGAAGGAAAAATCCTCAAGATAGAGGTCGAAAGTCATTTTTTATCCATGACAACTATGTTGAGTGGCTTTTCAGGGATAATGCCAATATACAACAGGTGTCCTG
This sequence comes from Pinus taeda, assembly GCA_000404065.3. Lineage (NCBI taxonomy): Eukaryota > Viridiplantae > Streptophyta > Pinopsida > Pinales > Pinaceae > Pinus > Pinus taeda. The sequence goes on from APFE030899288.1 coordinate 83,233, forward strand.
GTACAATGTATCTTCCTCCTTTCTCCATCTATAAATGACTGCCCTCATGCATTAAACCAGCTAGTTTTGCTAGAGTCTTTGTGAGTGCTGAAGTAATGCTAGAGTGATAAGTGAGAATTGTGAAGTATAGGGAGGTTATGCTGCCGGAATTCTGAGAGAGAAGAGGTCACTTTGCAAGGCGTATGTAGCTGCTTGCCCAGTCAAAGGAGGTTCAACGTCAGAACCTTGGTTGTAATCTTTCTCTGTTTTTACTCATTAATAGACGACTATCATTATGGTTCCACTCATGTGTCTTTAAAATGGTGATTGAGTTATGTCTTTTCTGATTGATATATAATTGCATATATTGGATTTTATGCTTGTATTTGTATCGTTCTTTGCATGTGCAGGCGTCCGTTCACGTGGATCGTGGGGATTGTGACCAGCCGGAGCAAAGGAACGGGAGCGTCGATTCTTCTACAACTACTAGCATTGGAATCCAGGTAGACCATCATCATCGATCTCTGATTTGTACAATTAGGAACCTGCGTGTTAGCGTTGTGTGATTGTTGCTAGACCCGTGTTAGGCTAGTCGGATCGCCTCTGTCTGCAGAGGGGATTTACCAGTTCAACAATTTGGTGACTCCAGACGGTCACACAACGATGCAACTTTTATTTAACCATGTTATTTTGTGATTCGGCGTCCCTCAAGCCATCGTCATTGATCACGAAAAGCATTTCCGGAATCATATGATGACAGAACTAACAACCCAGCTAGGCTTAAAGCATGATAGTTCTACTCCGTACTACCCTCAGTCCAATGGCCAAGTTGAAGCGAACAACAAGATTTTGGTTACAATGCTTCAGCGTACCGTTGGCATGCACAAGTCTAACCGGCATTTGATGTTTTTCCTGGCTTTGTGGGCTTATCGAACTTCCATGAAGGATGCCACTGGTTTCACTCCATTTCAACTAGTCTATGGACTAGAGGCTACCCTTCCAATTGAGTGTGAAATCCCTTCATTAAAATTAGTTGTCGAGCTACTTCCTAACACCACCCCATTAGAAGAACGTCTCCTTTATCTGGAACGGCTAGATGAGACTCGACGCCTAGCTAATTTCCCATCGAAACGCAGAAAAAACGAGTCAAATCTCACTTTGACCAGACTGTACGTCCACGTTCTTTTAACGAGGGAGACTTAGTCCTGCTGTATGATCAGGCAAACGATAAGCTAGGACCAGGAAAGCTCGAATCCATGTGGCTAGGCTCTTATATTGTCAAGAAAGTTTTGGAAAAAGGGGCCTATGAGCTAATCGATTATGAAGGGAATCCTCTCGCACAGCCCCGGAACGGGCTGTATTTGAAAAAGTACTATGCGTGATGCTAGTATGCTTCTTTTTGTATATACATGTACTCTAACAAGTGTGTTGTGTATGTGTGTTAGAGTTTTTATAGACTCGATTTTCGCCTGTCGCTTATTGTGTCTTTCGCTTCTTGTGCAGATGTCTAATACGCCTTATATTGGTTTCGCTGATGGTGCCTGTCGCAGTACTCGTAACTTATCCTCTGCGGCATGGGTGATCTATGATCCTCATGGTGAGCTGATAGATCTTCAAGGTGTCTGTATGGGTCGTACCACGAATAATGTCGCCGAATATTGTGACGTAATCGAGCTCCTCACCGAAGCAATTAATCTTGGTATTCGAGCATTAGTGGTAAACCTGGATTCTCAACTTGTCGTCCTCCAGCTCAATAGGCGTTATTCCGTCAGAGACCATCATATTTTAAGGTTGTATTTACATGTAATATTGTTAGAAAGGAATTTTGAGTTTATTACATATCAACATATTCCACGACAATTGAACACATTATCTGATGCATTGGCTAATCATGTATTAGATAGACATTTGCGAAATTTGTAAATAAAACATTATACAAGCAAGCACATGAAAACACAATAAGAAACCATAATCATATGTATATATATATGTGTGAGTCAAAATGTTCACACCCCGTGCGTCACAAAAAATAATACATGTCCAAAGTCTATACAGCCGCTGACAGCGTACTCCTCAAAAAATATGCAAAAATGAAACCTAGTTGTCTAAACACGGTTATGCTCATGATAGCATGTCACTGCTCGCACCAAATGTCTCAACAGACAATGGACACGAGTAGACACTCCCACCGTGTGCCTCTGGTAAGCTCTAGGCACATCCGCCAATCTACCGTAGTATGGAATACCTCGAGTAAGTGCCTCGAGGTTCTGTACGAGATCATCCTCACCCTCTATCTGAGGATCCACTGCAGGTTGTGCTCTGCGCACATTGTGAGGCAAGTCAGCTGGTCGCTCTGCACCAACATCTGTATACATATATAGACGCTGTAAGAAATAGGCATGTATTAACAAAAAAAATTAAATACATAAAAACATTTAGAAACAAAGAGTTCTTACCCAGCTCCTCATCCCAGTCCTCTCCGTTAGGCAGAGGGAGATCGGGATCTCCAGTGAAATCCGTGCCCGCATAGGGCCAGTCCTCAATGACGATCATCTAGTGTCGAAGCCAGATAAAGAACTCGGGCTTCCAGGACATCTATTGGCCCCCTCCTCCTCTGGGCATAAGTTCTACCCATCGATGCAACCTCGGTTCCCTCAACACTGGGTCTGCCACTATTCCCCCGGGTACCCGAAAGATCGGTAGTCGCTCTAGAAAGAAAGTCACCACGATCGACCCATACCCAAACTGTTTGTTTCCATCTCGCTTACACTTGGTAAGCAGTCGTTTAATGTTGGTCGTCATCGCCATGGCCCAATCAAACAATGTCGGATGGAGATGCTCAGTGGCCAGCAAAAAATGATTTTTCCTACCCTCATGGGGCGCTTGTACCCCAGCAATCCGGGTAATGGTGAATAAAATGACTCGTAGTACCAGGTTGGGCACCGTGTTGATATCTACCTTCTTGTTGTTTGCTCCAAACCGTGCCCCAGGACACACTCTTTCCTTCACCTCCTCGATCTTCTCCCCAGAACGTCAACTACTTGTCAAGATAGGCCGTGCACCTCACCGTGACAATCCAGTGATAAAATAGACATCGGAAACCTCCAACTCCAATGTCTGATCCTTCAGTCGAAATACCTGATCCTCTACATCACAAGCATCTACTATGAAGCGTAGTAGCTCAAGTTGTGCGCGTAGGTATGAAGTGTGGAAGAATTTTTTCAATCCACAGTCTCTTAGAGCATTCATACAGTCATCATCCTCCAATGCCAGGGCATCAACTTCGTTATGCTTTCGTTCTTTCCATTCTAGAACCATTTTTGGAGAAATCCTGCAACCAAAGGTAAAATTTCAATTGTTAGATCATTATTGAAACATAAATTGAAACAAATTTACAAATTTAAAGGTCTAATTTGGTGAAAAAAGAGATTGCGCGGTTGGCGCGACTGTTTCTAAAATAGTCGCGCTAATGGCGCGACCCCTTTAGGGAAAAATCGCCATTAGCGCAGTCCCGTGCAGGAAACCCGCGCCAATGGCGCAACCCTAAAAATTTGCAAATCCCTTTGCAGGGAGCTTCAATATGGACAAAAATCTTCAAAAATGGAATGAAAACAGAGCTAGGGATGAGGCCTCTTACCTGTTGCAGACGGCGGCTCGAATGGTCTCCTGGATCGATCGCAATCAGCAGTTGAAATTTTCACCAAAAACTCTCCAACAGTGAGCTCACAAGGTAAAAAGTGAAAAGTAAATTTATTTTTTACTGTTTTACTATTTATAGCATTATTTTGACCTAAAAATACATTAGAAATGATATTTTTGAGTATTTTTGGGATATTTTCATGTCGAAGTGGGTTTTACGCTGTTTTTTGAATGATGACAGGGCTTGGTGCAACTCAAACGAGTTTCTTTTGAACTTTTTCAAGCTCGGTAAAACATGAGAAAATGTTACTTATGGTCTGCTTTCAGCTCTTTTCCTGACCTCTTAAAGAAGAAAAGATCGCCGAGTTATCCCTCTTGGCTCGTTAAATGTTACTAAGGGGCGGTCGTTTTAAGTTCTTTTATCGACCGTTAAAATATAAAAAGATTACCGGGTTTTTTTCGTTTCAAACTCGTTAATGGTTACGAAACAACGTGATTTTGTACCCTTTTCTACTTTTTCAGGTCGAAACCACTACTCATGAAAAGCACTCCTCGGTCGTAATGATCAGGCGGTTCTTTCGGGCATCATTTTACACTTTTTCGGGCCCGAGAGACACAACTCTACGAAAAAGGACCTCTGGAGTTTTCTTTACCGTGTCTTTTTCAAACTCTCTAAACATGAAAAAGACTCCGAGTTTTACCTATGTCGGACTCGTTAAACCCTGATGACATTGGGCTCGTCATTATGATGAGACTTGAGCTTCTCCTCCCTAGGGCTCGTTAAAATCCTACTAGGTTGGATTTGACCGAAGGTCGAACTTATACTGCAAGCATATGCTATCCCCATCAAGCTTGTTAAAAAATAATCGGGGTACTCGCCAGAAATGGCGGGGAAAAAAGAAAAATTATGGAACCATAATCATAAGTCGCGTCGGCAGTATGTCGCTCTTGAACATGGCACTCCTCTGCTTTCGCGTCAGGGTGGGGATATCTGATTTGGCCTTTCACTTGCCTCCGTGGGTTTGGGTGATCCTATTTGACCTCTCATCTGCTCGTTACCTCGTCATCGTGACCTCTGATCTAGTGATGTCAAAAACTGCCAACTTTGTTGTCGTGCCGTTAATATGTTCAAGAGAAGTTCACCTCTGCAAAAAAGAAAACCGCCTCCGCTTGATAGTTCATAACTCTCATTTCACAACATTGTATCTTCCCGTCTCGCGTCGATGATGTGGGAAACATTATGGCCCGCCTTCGACAAAGACCACTTCCTGTCGACTTCAGCTCATTATCCAGGAAAGTGGCCTAAAGACTCCCTTCCGGTACCTTGGAGCTTGCATGCCTTAATGGCAGGTTCTTCGTATTCGACGTGAGGTTTTCATCATTGGCCTCCGATCGAATAACTCTACGGGTGTTCGACATCGGTTCATACCACACGCCGTAGATTGTACCTATAGTACCTTGAGGGCCATTGTCATTATTGGTGGTACCTCTCGCGTCTGTTAACATCTTTCATCATTGGCTGGTAATCAGACGATGTTCATGCATGTTCGACTTCAGCTCACATGTTCACATGCTTGAACTTGTACTTATGTTCGGGTCGAGATGGAGCGCAAGACCCTGGATTGTGTCTGTTGTAATCCAGGCGTGATTTTTGATACATGACTCATTCACCGGATGGTTGCGACCATACCTGAGTCAATTCATTGATCCTAACCAGATGGTTGCGTCCATACTACGGATCTTGATTATCATGTACTCTCTTATGGATGGCTGCGACCATGCCATGTACATCATGAATTTGAACTATCAAATTGTATCTCTCAATGCAGATTCTCGGCGGCAGCTATATATGTTCTTGTAAAGCATTTCACCCCTCTCTCTCTCTCTCGAACCTCATGCTTTAGGGGGCATCTGTTACACAGTAATTTGTCACCGTTGGTCACCGTCCCTGTTACCCTTGTTTTCGTAGAAAACAAGGACACATTTATGGACCTGTGACCAGTGACATAACCTAAGAACACTTTCATTATGTTCCCCTGAGTATGTACTTCATGTTCTCTGAAGACACCTTTTGCAAATTATCCCTAAAAAGTGCCCTTTTTCCATTAGCGCGGGTTCACAGTGTCTTACACGTGCCAATGACTCAGTTCCTTAAAAGGGGGCGCGCCCATTGACGCTCTGTCATAGAGAAAAGCCCGCGCCACCTAAATTTGGTTATGATTTTTAGCCAGCACGCATCCATATGTTTTTTCCTCCTTTTTCATGAAGTTCTATGAAGGAAAAATCCTCAAGATAGAGGTCAAAATACATTTTTTATCCATGAAAACTATGCTGAGTGGCTTTTCAGGGATAATGTCAATCTACAACAAGTGTCCTGGTACAATGTATCTTCCTCCTTTCTCCATCTATAAATGACTGCCCTCATGCATTAAACCAGCTAGTTTTTGCTAGAGTCTTTGTGAGTGCTGAAGTAATGCTAGAGTGATAAGTGAGAATTGTGAAGCATAGGGAGGTTATGCTGCCGAAATTCTGAGAGAGAGAGGTCACTTTGCAAGGCGTATGTAGCTTCTTGCCCAGTCAGAGGAGGTTCAACATCAGAACCTTGGTTGTAATCTTTCTCTGTTTTTACTCATTAATAGACAACTATCATTATGGTTCCACTCATGTGTCTTTATAATGGTGATTGAGTTATGTCTTTTCTGACTAATATATAATTGCATATATTGGATTTTATGATTTTATTTGTATCGTTCTTTGCATGTGCAGGTGTCCGTTCACGTGGATCGTGGGGATTGTGACCAGCCGGAGCAAAGGAACGGGAGCGTCGATTCTTCTACAACTACTAGCGTTGGAATCCAAGTAGATCATCATCATCGATCTCTGATTTGTGCAATTAGGAACCTGCGTGTTAGCATTGTGTGATTGTTGCTAGACCCGTGTTGGGCTAGTGGGATCGCCTCTTTCCGCAGAGGGGATTTACCAGTTCAACGGGGACTTACCTCCTAGTTATGTGACTTTATCACAGTTGGTTGTAGGTACACCTAGTGCCTCTTCATTTTATCATAATCTTGTTTGGGCGTCTGGCGCTATGCCTACCACGGGTCTGTTCATTCAAAATCTAACCCCCCAACAGACAATGATTTCTGCAGTTACTTCAGTCTTGGTGCAACCCACCTTTCCAAACTCTCTTGTCTCATCAGTCTAAGTCACCCGTTTGGTGCAATTGATGGTCTCGAGTCTTGCTTATGTCAGTCCTTCAGTCCCTCCTATAAGTGCACAGTCTGTGCCACCACCTGGGGGGAGAATCTGAATGTCTCTATGGTGTTGGGAACAACCAATGTGAGTATCTCACATGCTCACATGGTTGGGATGAACCAGCCTTCTTCTGGAGCTATTCAAAACCCTACTGGACCTACTGGATTAAGCAATGTCTGGTACCAACAAGTCCAAAATCCCATTGGTCCATCTAGGTCAAGCAATTTCCAGTATCAGCAACGTTATGAGGCTCAGCTTCAGTACCAAACTACTTATGTTCCATATGGTTCCCAAGGAATGGTAAATCCACCTTACGTCCTTCAACCTAGAAAGTATGTTCAACCTAGTCCGACCACCTTTCCTAGTGGCTATGGCTAGATACAATTCAGAAATTTTCAAGGTTTCAATCTTGGAACTATCCGAGTACCCTTGCAGCAGCAAGGACAACCTTTGCAACAGCAAGGACAACCTCTGCAGTAACAAGGACAACCTCTGTAGCAACAAGGGAAACCTTTGTTGCAGCAAGGGCCATCCATGCAGTAGTAGGGGATGATGATGCAGTATTAGGGACCACTGCAACAACCACAAGGGCAACCCTCATAGCAGTTGCAGCAAACCATGGAACCGTAAATGAATTATGTTCAGCAAACCTCCCAACCTTTGTCTTCACAAGGCCAACCTCTGCAGCTGTAGGGACAACTTTTGCAAATACAAGGTTAGCCCTCACACTAGCAAGGCCAACTCGGGCAACAACAACCCTTATATACATATCAACAACGTCAACCTTTGCAAGGACAAGGTCAAGGTCAAGTCCTGCAGCAATAGGCCCCAAATCCTCATGTCCAAGGGTAACAGGTTAAAAGTCATTTTATCCAAGGACAGTAGGTCCAAAATCCTTATGTCCAGGGCCAACAGGTTCAAAACCCATAAGTCCATGGACAGCAGGTGCAAAACCCATACATCCAAGGTCAATAGGCTCAACAACCTTTTAACCCACATGTTGCTTATCAACAGCCTATGGCTGGACAATTTCAAGGCTTTCAAGGTCAGAATCCTCCCTACAAGCAAGGTAACCTATAGTGGGGGAAAAATAAAATTCCATGTGGACAAAACCCTCCACTATGGGGAAAAAATCCTTACCAGTAGGGATGGGCTCCTCCAGTTGGACCCGCTTATTGACCTCCAATGCCTTTTAATACTCAATTTTCATTCTTGACTACACTAGAGTTGCTAGATGTGTCTCAACTCATGAATGATCCAATTCTTCATTCGCCCTACTGGCCTCCAGTCCCATCCAAGATCTCGAGCAATTGTCCCAAGTTCGATGGGAAAGTGAAAGAAGATCCTCAAGCCCATGTGATGACATATCACCTCTGGTGCTCTTCAAATTCCTATGGTGATGATTCTATTCATCTTATTCTTTTCCAACAAACTCTCACAAGCACTACAACCAAGTGGTACATCAAGCTCCCTCGAAGTACTTATTATGAATTCAACTCTTTAGTCATGGATTTCCTCACGCATTTCCAATTGTTAGTTTGCTATGAAATCAACACCTATTTTCTTACATCACTCAAGCAAAACGCTATGACCCACATCTCCAATCACATCCATGAATGGAGACATAGGCATCGCGTAAACAAGTTCAAGGTTGTTGATCACTTACTGACCAATTAGTTCACCAAATCATTCAAATAGATATAGGAACAAACCATGTACCTCAACGAAACATCAATGAATCGATTCATAGTGGTAGAGGTCAAGCAGTTCAAATGGTGATATTCCCATTGGAGTGGGGAGGACCAACACCGTTCAATTCGATCAAGTGACAATGCATAATGACATATATAATAGTTCCAATTGCTCACGATATCACTATGGGTAGGTGCGTCATGGAGGAGCAAGCCATTTCTCATGCCCAATACTTAGATCTCGTTTACCCTCAGTATGGAACTTTGTATGAGTTATTACCCGATGCTCCGAGGCCATCATCTGATCCAATGATATCGAAGTCACAGGCTACACTGCTTATTGATGGAGTAATTGGTTCAATGTCCCGAGCCCCTGCAAATCCCGAGCCCCTGCAAAATATTCTTCCAAATAGAAGTTAACCTCAAACACTGCTTCCAATAGTCCCTCTTAGAATCCACCTGGCCTTGGTAAAACCACAAAGGTCCACATTGTTTAGTCTACCGCAGCGGACAAATCCTCGAAAGGTAAGAAGAAAGGAAAAGGAAAAGGTAAAGCCGATACCCCAAAACGGGGTCCTCCTAAGTTATCTACTGGTGATGCTTCCCAACGGAAGCCTAAGTATCCATGCCTCATTTGTGAGGAAGATCACTATATTAAGGATTGTCCCAGACGATCCGAAGTCAGTTAGTTGCTCAAAGGGATCCCAACTATCCTGAAAGAGCTATTTCCATCCTAACAGACCCAAATGGTATACCAGCCTTAGTCATTTTCTTCCTGGGGTTCGCAAGTGTTCATAATGAATACACCAATTAACGTGGCTACTAGAACAAAAGATTATCTAACTCCTACTCCGATATTAGGGAAAGAAAAAGAAGGTGTCCCTTCTTCTTCTACCCCATCAAGTTCTGGTCCTATCCATATATAATGACCTAATTTTGACTCCGCTGTTCGACCACCTTCTTGAGGTGTGCTATGACAGTCCTCGTACAATCCAAATTCTCGAGCTACTCAGCATTATAACATTGTTGAGGATTTGTCTCAAGTGCCATCAACTATGTCTGCTCTCGAGATCCTTTAAAGTTGTCCTTCTCAGTGAAAATCATTATTTTCGGCTATTGGGGGTATTGATCCTATTGATTCTAATATTATTTGTTTTTACTTGGAAAACCACGTTCCACATTTTCCTAATCAAATTGCCTTTATCATTCAGGTCATCATCAATGAGAAAACCATTCGCAGAACTGTCATCGATGAAGGTGCTTCCACCTGCATCATGTCTGCTTCTAGTTGGAAGGAAATTGGTTCTCCTACTCTGAACCAGTCCCCTAACACTTTGGAAGCTTTTGACGGGAACGATTCGCGACCATTCAGTGTCTTACCCAACCTTTCCATTACTTTGGAGGGCAAGACAGTGCACGTCGAAGTAGAGATCATTGATGCTAATCTCAATTATAATCTAATACTCAAATGGATTTGGACCCATGCCATGCATGTTGTAGCCTCCTCCTTGTTTTGCATGATTTGTTTTCCCCACCAAGGGAAGATAGTCACAGTTGACCAACTTTCCTTCTTTACCTCTTCCTCCTCGGATGGCAATGTTTCATATGTCAAGCACACTGGTGCTCCTTATGAGAGTGTGGGGGCAGGACTCTTTAAAAATCCTACTCTGATGGGTATCTTTCTGCTCCCACCTCCTCATGTTGCCTCTATTAACATGATTTCAGTCAATTCTGATCATTGGGTCATTCCCTCTCTGGATCTTGTTGACACATGGGGCGAGGTAATGTCATTAAGTCTCAATGAAATTAATTACGTGGAAATTATTTCAACTTCACCTTCGGTGTCCTTTGATTATCTTGTTTCGAAAACCTCTTTTGATGTGTATTCTCAATGCCCATGGCTTGGTGCTTCAGAGTCACCTAATCCCTTAGCCGAGACTTTCCTTTCTGATGAGAGTATCATGGAGGTAATGTCTCTGGAGGAAACACCTTGGAACGACACTCGCCATCGTTCCTCATTCCTACCTGGCCTAGCGGTCATGTCTATGTGTCTTGAGAAGTTCTCTTCTTCGTTGCCTATTGACATGCTAGTTTTGACTACCATTGTCCATATCTTTCAACTGAGGGCCCCTTTATCCCCTCATGGATTCAGGTTTTTTCTCCCTCCCCGAGTTTTTACCAATTTCCCATTATTGCAATGGAGTTGTCATCTAACTCGGAGCCCTCCCTCGCCTAGGGGGCATGGGGGCACAACCTTATATGAGTTCTACTCTATTATTTGGCTGAGTCAATGCTTACTCGTTATGTCAACGGTAAAACTCTGGTGGTCATTTATGTTAAGTGATTACCCGAGTCCGAGCATGGACTCTCTCACAAAGTACTATGCTTAGGTCATCTTGCATGGTTAATTTTGTATAATAAGTATGGCATTCATTTTTGTGCGGTGTGGTTTGGTGTGTTTTTTTGCAAGCAACTTTCTTGCTTATTTTTTTTTGCCTGCTTTGTAAATGTTGGTGTCCCTCACATCGATTTCGCTGATGGTGCTTGCCGAAGTACACAAAATATATCATCTACGACATGGGCCATTTATGACCCCCATGGTGAGTTGATTGATCTTCAAGGTATTCTTCTAGGTCAAACAACTAATAACATCACTCAGTATAGCAGAGTTATCGAATTATTATCAAATCTATCGCTCTTGGCATCCGGAATTTCATTGTCAACCTTGATTCACAGCTTGTCATTCTTCAACTCAATAGGAAATATTCCATCAGAAACCCTCAAATATTGAGAATGTATCTATGTATTCATCTATTGGAGAGAAATTTTGATTACATTACATATCATCATATTCCTAGACATATGAATACATTGATAGATGCATTAGCTAATTATGTGTTGGGTAGACATTTGCAAAACATATAAAAAAAAAAAAATAAATCATTTGTATCATAGTAAGTAGGAAAATATAGCATATATATGTGTGTGTTTGTGTGTGTCAGTAATGCCAATCATACATCAAAACCCCAAAAAATAATATGTGTGTTCAAAAAACTCCATGGCTTGCAGGCCTTATATATTTGTGGCTCAGACCTCAAACAATGTGGAATGCTAGGCCTATGCACTAATCCACATGATGCTCATGGTACCATGTAACTACTCGGACTACACGAGTCAGCTGTCAGCAGATCCGGTCTAATACTCCCACCATGTGCCTCTAGTACTGGCACGGAATACCACCCACCCGAGCATACTTTGGGATACCGTGGGTTAATCCCTCGAGGTTTTGTGTGATCTCTTCCTCATTATCACTTCTTTCCTGATAATGAGCAACATCAAACTAACGAGCAATATACCTGGCAATAGGGGACATCCAGGCAGGGAGTTCTGGTCCAACATTTGCATTCATAAATTGAAATGTCACGAATACATATATTTAAAAAACAATAAAAAAAACATCGAAATATTAAAAAATTGTTTGTTTTTTACCTTCATCATCAAATTCCTCCCCCTCTGAGTGTGGCATATCCAGATCTCTGTGGAATTAGATACCATTGTAAGGCCAATCCTCCATTACGATCAGTTGTCATTGTAGCCATGAGAAGAAGGCGAGCTTATAGGACATCTGTTGGGCTCCCATAATCGTGGGCATCAAATCACTCCAACGGACCATCTGTGGGTCTCGTAGCATCGGCGGATCCACCTCAGTCAACTGGTATTGGAACAACAAAACTTGCTCCTGGAAGAAGGTCACTAGCACAAACCCAAAGCAAAACTACTTCAGGTTTCCTACCTTAGCTATTAATAGCTAGTGCTTCATGTTGATTTTCATAGATTCTGCCCAGTTAAAAATAGTGGGTGTTGTGCAATTGATAGCATACAAAAACTTCGACTTGTTAGTCCCATGCAACGCTTGGGACCTAGTGACTCTATTGATGGTCAATAGTAACACTCTCAACACAAGATCCCGAACAGTCGCGATCTCAATCTTGCCACTTTTGGATTTGAGAGATTCTGGGCAATGTTCGGCAAGTAACATGGACAGACTTGCCCCAATTGGCCTCGACCCATATAGGTTGATTGGTTCCCCTCTCAAGGACAGTCTTATGATGAAATAGATGTCTGAAGTCTCCAACTCCAGCTCTTGGTCACCGATGATGAAAATTTCCCGACTTATGTCCCAAAGACTAATAATGTACCGTAGAAGCTTGGGTTGAACCTGCATCCCTGGTGTGAAAAAGAACTTGAGGAGCCCATAGTTCCTCAAATCCTCTAAGCAATTGGATCAAATATTTCTTGAGTATCGATATCCTCATGCTCTCATTCTTTCCAATCCACCATTTTCAACGATTTTATTCCTGTAAAAGCCATTTAATCAAGTCAATGATCACCTTTTGACACGAAATTTGGATTCAAGCAGTCGAATTTACAAAAAAAACATGTTTTTTCTTTTCTCGTGGTGTTAGTGCAACTATTTTAAAAATAGAGGTGTCACTAGCAAAATTGGTGGTTTTCTTAACCCCCGGTTGGCGCGAATCTGTGCCCGGAAGTCGCGCCGACTGAGGGCGAAAGTTTTTTTTCCAAATCCTTCCCATGAAATCCAAAAAATGGATAAAAACAATTAAAAATAGTATGAAAATGGAGCTTAAGGTCTTGGCTCTTACCTACAACTGACGGCTTGCAAATGACCTCCCAAATCTCCTGCAATCTGCTCCAGAAAAATTAGGACACAAAAGGGTAAAAAGCTCTTCACACAAAGGTAAAATGGTAACTGGTAAAAAATAATTACATTTTCCCCTTTTTATTCATTTTTAATGAACATATTATGGTTTTAAAGTGTTTTTGACCTATTTTTCCCCAAAACTGCATAATGGAGTTACCTTTCTTGTGCAGCGACATGTGACGAATTGTTGAGGATGATACTCGAGTCTCGTTTAATCTCTTTTCTTGGCTCGTAAAACTCAAATGAAAAGGTTGTCGAGTATTTTTCCCCTTTTGAATCATTAAAGAAAATAAAATGGGGGGTATGCTTTCAGTATTTTTTGACCTTTTAAACACGAAAAGATTGTCGAACTCTTGTCATTTTGAACTCGTTAAAGGATGTGAAACATAGTTTACCCAATATATGTTTACCCCTTTTTCAAGCTGGGATAAACTACTTATGAAAAAGGTACTCCTTGAATGAAATGGTCAAGCATTTCTCTCAGGTATTGTTTTCTAGCTTTTCTGGCTCGAGAGACACAAATGTACGAAAAGGAACCATGTAGAGTTTTCTTTTTTGTGTCTTTTTCAAACACTCTAAGCATGAAAAATATACCAAGTTACACCTTTGTCAGACTCATTAAAGCATTAAACGACATTGGATTCGTCACCATGACGAACATGAGATTCTCCTTCCTAGGGATCATTAAACTTAGTAGGTCGGATTTTTCCGAAGGAGGAACTTATAGTGCAAGCACATGCTATCCCCTTCAAGCTTGCAATAAAAAATAATTGGGGTACCTGCCAAAAATGGTGGGGGGGAATTGGAAATCCTAGTAGTCGTGTCAGAAGCTCACTCTTGAACATGACACTCTCTGTTTCATGTCAGGTTGTAATATCCTCCCTTCATCATTGAATTTTCTGGGTTGGGCCTTTCACTGGACCTTCCATTTGATCTCTACCACATCATCATGACCACCAATCCCTTGGATCTGAAAGCTACCAAATTCTAGAATTGTGTCACCGATATGTTCAAGAGTTAGTCCCTCTATAGTTACACTTACTCCTGGTTCTCTGTACCATCTAAAATCATTTGCATCCCTTTGCCTCACATTGATGATGTGGGATACATCATGGCCCTCCTTCAACATGGTCATTTCCTATTAACTTCAACTCATTATCCAGGAAATCAACCGAGATATGCCTTTCCAGTACCATAGAGCTTGGATGCCCTAATGGCAAGTACTTTGCACTCGACAACAAGTTCACGCCATTGGCTTTCGATCGGGTAATTTCATGGGTGTTCGACATCAGTTTCTTTATTCACATTTTGTGAACTGTGCTACTAGTACCTTTAGATCCATTTTCATTATTGGTGGTTTCTCTCACGCTTGTTAACAGTTCACATCATTGACCAGTAATCAAGCGACTTCTTATCATGTTCGACTTCAACACATTCATTCACATGTTAGGATTTGTACTTTGATCGGGTCGTTTGGAGCGCAAAACCCTAGTCTAAGATTACACAAGTCTAGGTTGTGAGGCGATGTGACATGGTCATGTTGATATACATGTCTCTTTCAAATGGATGACTGTAACCATACCATGAGTTGTTATATGTGATCCTTCTCATTATTGGATGGTTGCGACCATATCGTGGTTCCATTATGATCCTTTCTGCTGGATGGATGTGTCCATACCATGATTCATGTATTGTTATTCATATTTTTCAGTGATGTATATGTATCTATGCTTACTTGCAGGTTCTCCAACCACAGACTCTGGTTCCCCGCACGCACTTGTAAAGAATTTCACTCCTCATTCTAGTTCAGCCTCCATGCTTTAGGGGGCATCTGTTACACAACATTTTTTCACTGTCCCTGTACTCCTCGTTCTATGATCCTGGAGAACCTCTACAGTGAGCCCTACATGCTTTCCCATCATAAAGAAACTCCCATTATGCCCCTCTTCATGAGCAAAACAATTCCCTTTTGCATCATTTCCCAAAAATCTTTTGTTTACCCCATATTACAAGACCATCACTAATGACCTGTGTCCTCCTCACACTGATATGTAGGAATTACAACTGGTTCTAGCGCCGATCAGATCGACTGAGCTCTTTCTTAGTCACGTCGATCCTCTTATGGAAAGTTTTTTAAATATGGAGCCGAAGCTTCATGATCTAGAAGCTTCATAATGGAAGTATGGTAAATGGTTAGACCGAATGGAGTTGAGGAGGTCCATTTCGTCTCCTTTCTCCTATTAGGATGGAACTAATCCAAGAGATAAGGCCTTCTCCCATGAGAAGAAGAACCATCTCCCATCCATCCAAGCTATATAAACCTCTCTTTTTCCCAAGCAAAAGATAGTTTTAATTTGGAGTTAGAATAATCAACAAGACATCTGTATGCTGAAGGTTTCTAGTGTATGTTTGAGGGAGAATAGTGTGCTTTGATGTGATTTGAGACTAGAGGGAAAGAGGCCTTAAAACCTCTATTTTTGGGCCTATCCATGAAGTGCTAGAAGAAGTGTGGGAACTCGGATATGTCAGAGGAGACCAGCAACATCAAGGCACCGACTGTAATCTCCTTTAGATTTATATAAATGCAACTATCAATTGATTTCCTACATGAAGTGTCATTTTGCATCTTTATGGCTTAATGTTCCTTAACCTGTTAAGTAGGCATAATACAATATTGTATGCTATTAAGTTTGTTGTTTGTTGTTGTTTTCTTGTTTCAGGTGTTCGGAGGAAGGAAATGAAAGATACCTAGAGCGAGGAAGTAGGATCATCACCAAGCATAATAGTGTTCTAAGAGGTAGGCCCTCTTAATTGATTCTAGCTTAAGGAAATCTTCCAAAGATTGTTTGTTTGTGACTAGACCCGCTCTCTCGGGCTAGAGGAATTGTTTGTGTCTGCACTTAGAATTTACTTACCTCACACCTATTCAAGGGTGAGACATTTGCGAAGGATACTGTCCACACGACCCAATACAAGGTATCATCAAGGATCTGAAAGGGTTGGGACTAATGTCAGATGCGGTGTCGGCCCGATCGGGACAACTCAAATCGAAAGGTCTAGGTTTGGAGATAAACAATAATGTCTCCATACCAGGGGTCAAGAGTGTTGATCAGAAACAGTGTTTCATCGGGTATCTTCTCAGTAAAAAATTTTAGGGTGTTTGCAGATAGAAGAGCACAGATTAACTCAACAAAGATGAGCGATTTCTTCAATTTCGTAGCAGTAAATTCCAAATCAAACTCCTGTAGGATGACGATCCATTTGGAATGTTTTACCCAAAGCAACTGGAAATTCAGTATATATTTCATGAGGTTGCAATCAGAAACCATGATTTTTTTCCATAAAAGGATATAGTGTCAAAACATTTAGAAGGCATGAACTGCCACCAAAGCAAGCTTCTCGACGTGAGAATAGTGAGACATCAAATTCGTCACCATGACAAACATGAGATTCTCCTTCCTAGGGATCATTAAACTTAGTAGGTTAGATTCATCCGAAGGATGAACTTATAGTGCAAGCACATGTTATCCCCTTCAAGCTTGCAATAAAAAATAATTGGGGTACCTGCCAAAAATGGTGGGGGGGAATTGGAAATCCTAGTAGTCATGTCAGAAGCTCACTCTTGAACATGACACTCTCTGTTTCATGTCAGGTTGGGATATCCTCCTTTCTTCATTGAATTTCCTGGGTTGGGCCATTCACTTGACCTTCCATTTGATCTCTACCACATCATCATGACAACCGATCCCCTGGATCTGAAAGCTACCAAACTCCAGAATTGTGTCGTCGATATGTTCAAGAGTTAGTCCCTTTGTAGTTACACTTACTCCTGATTCTCTATACCATCTGAAATCATTTGCATCCCTTTGCCTCACGTTGATGATGTGGGATACATCATGGCCCTCCTTCGACATGGTCACTTCCTATTAACTTCAGCCCATTATCCAGGAAATCAACCAAGATATGCCCTTCCAGTACTATAGATCTTGGATGCCCTAATGCCAAGTACTTTGCACTCGAAAACAAGTTCACGTCATTGGCTTTCGATCAGGAAATTTCATGGGTGTTTGACATCAGTTTCTTTATTCACATTTTGTGAACTGTGCTACTAGTACCTTCAAATCCATTGTCATTATTGGTGGTTTCTCTCGCGCTTGTTAATGGTTCACATCATTGACCGGTAATCAAGCGACTTCTTATCATGTTCGACTTCAACGCATTCATTCACATGTTAGGATTTGTACTTTGATCAAGTCGTTTGGAGGGAAAAACCCTGGTCTAAGATTACACAAGTCTAGGTTGTGAGGTGATGTGACATGGTCATGTTGATATACCATACCATGAGTTGTTATATGTGATCCTTCTCATTATTAAATGGTTGCGACCATACCTTGGTTCTATTATGATCCTTTCTGCTAGATGTATGTGTGCATACCACGATTCATGTATTACTATTCATATTTTTCATTGATGTCTATGTATTTATGCTTTCTTGCAGGTTCTCTGACCACGGACTCTAGTTCCCTGCACGCACTTATAAAGCATTTCACTCCTCACTCTAGTTCAGCCTTCATGCTTTAGGGGGCATCTGTTACACAACATTTTTTCACTGTCCTTATACTCCCCATTCCATGATCCTGGAGAACCTCTACAGTGAACTTACATGCTTTCCCATCATGAAGAAACTCCCATTATGCCCCTCTTCATGAGCAGAACAATTCCCTTTTGCATCATTTCCCAAAAATATTTTGTTTACCCACATTACAAGACTGTCGCTAATGACTTGTGTCCTCCTTGTGCTGATATGTAGGAATTACAACTAGTTCTAGCGCTGATCATATCGACTGAGCTCTTTCTTAGTCGTGTCGATTCTCTTTTGGAAAGTTTTTTAAATATGGAGCCGAAGCTTCAAGCTCTAGAAGCTTCGTAATGGAAGTATGGTAAATGGTTAGACTGAATGGAGTTGAGGAGGTCCATTTCATCTCCTTTCTCCTATTAGGATGGAACTAATCCAAGAGATAAGGCCTTCTCCTATGAGAAGAGGAACCATCTCCCATCCATCCAAGCTATATAAACCTCTCTTTTTCCCAAGCAAAATATAGTTTTAATTTGGAGTTAGAATAATCAGCAAGACATCTATATTCTGAAGGTTTCTAGTGTATATTTGAGGGAGAATAGTGTGATTGGATGTAATTTGAGACTAGAGGGAAAGAGGCCTTAAAACCTATATTTTTGGGCTTGTCCATGAAGTTCTAGAAGAAGTGTGGGAACCCAGATACATCAGAGGAGACCAGCAACATCAAGGCACCGGCTGTAATCTATTTTCGATTTATATAAATGCAACTATCAATTGATTTCCTACATGAAGTTTCATTTTACATCTTTATGGCTTAATGTTCCTTGACCTATTAAGTATGCCAAATACAATATTGTATGCTATTAAGTTTGTTGTTTGTTGTTGTTTTCTTGTTTCAGGTGTTCGGAGGAAGGAAATGAAAGATACTTGGAGCGAGGAAGTAGGATCATCACCAAGTGGAATAGTGTTCTAAGAGGTAGGCCCTCTTAATTTATTCTAGCTTAAGGAAATCTTTCATAGATTATTTGTTTGTGACTAGACCCGCTCTCTTGGGCTAGAGGAATTGTTTATGTCCACACTTAGAATTTACCTGCCTCACACCTATTCAAGGGTGAGACATTTGAGAAGGACAGTGTCCACACCAACCTGATACAAGGTATCATCGAGGATCTGATAGGGTTGGGACTGATGTTGGATGTGGCGTCAGCCTGATCAAGACAACTCAAATCGAAAGGTCTAGGTTTGGAGATAAACAATAATGTCTCCATACTAGGGGTCAAGAGTGTTGATCATAAGCAGTGCTTCATTGGGTATCTTCTAAGTAAAATCGGTTAGGGTGCTTGCAAACAGAAGGGCAAAGATTAACTCAGAATAGACGAGTGATTTCTTCAATTTGGTAGCAGTAAATTCCAAATCAAACTCTTGTAGGATGATGATCCATTTGGAATGTTTTACCCCAAGCAACTGGCAATTCAGTATATATGTCATGAGGTTGCAATTAGAAATCATGATGTTTTTCCATAAAAGGATATAGTTTCAAAACATTTGGAAGGCATGAACTGCCACCAAAGCAAGCTTCTCGACATGAGCATGGTGAGACTAAGTATCAAGAAGATTCTAGCTCAGATAATAAACCATGTGTTCATTGCCTTCATCGTCGTCTTGAAATAATACCATAGCAACGGTGGTATCAGTTGCAACCAAATATAGGAAAACATTGTGGTGGTAACTAGGGGGATGCAATAAAGGAGCACTAAACAAGGTTGTCTTTAAAGCATCGAAGGGTTCTTGGGCAACTTCATCCTAGATAAAAGGGATCCCCTTCTTAATTAAGCAAGTATAATCTTTGGAAATTTGACCATAATCACTCTACCCACTCCTTCAATGCTTATATAAAGTACCCCCAAGGAAATCTCAAGAAAAGTTCCCGAGCCTCTGAATTATGCTTATGCTGTTGTCAAGAATAAGCATAAGAAAGGTGAGTTAAAAGAAAAACAAATTATATATGATAGTTTACAAGATAATTTACTAGAATATGTTGGAAATTTGAGGATGTCTAAGGAAATGTATGATAAGATAACTGGAATGTATGAATTCAACAATTTGAATGAAATCATCTCATTGAAAGATAAACTCAAAGAAAATAATATGAACAAAGGGAAGTCTATGAAATCCTACATTATCAGGATATCTCATCTTAGAGATCAATTGCAATGAGTTGGAGAATGTGTGTCTGATGGGTAATGGATGATTGTGACTCTAAGAGGTCTCCCTTCTATTTGGGAAACCTTCATC
Organism: Pinus taeda; assembly: GCA_000404065.3. Taxonomy (NCBI): domain Eukaryota; kingdom Viridiplantae; phylum Streptophyta; class Pinopsida; order Pinales; family Pinaceae; genus Pinus; species Pinus taeda. Next base: position 103,391 of record APFE030899288.1, read on the forward strand.
ACTACTATAAGCAACAACAATACCCTCCTGTCATTTGATGAAATTATTGGAAAGCCTCCACCTTGAGATGCAAAGAGAAGGAATGATAGACCATTATCTCACATTGAATGTTACAATTGTCACAAGGGTCATTATGCTCAAGATTTCCCCGAGAAGAAAAACAGTCCACACTACAACACTAGAAGCAACAACAACAACTTTGATGATTGAAGAATAAGATAATACCGAAGGAATGATCGCAATGGAAGAGATGGAATAATAAGAAGAGATGCTCCTAGTGACCATGAAGAATATAGTTGTCCCCAAAAGAAGTCAAGATTCTTTAGGTACAAAAGTAATGCTGCAAATCAATCTGAATATATTATTATTTCTTCTCTTACTAGCTCATCTCCTTTGGATTCGTGGGATAGTTGGTTGGTTGATAGTTAGGCCACTCATCACTTCTCTAGATATAAGGAAATTCTCTCTAATTTGATAGAGAGGGAGTCAAATTTGAAAATTATTCTTGGAGATAACTCCACTCACCCCATCAAATGCTTTGGATATGTTAAATTTTATTTGAATTTTGGGGAATCTATTTTTCTCCATGATGTGATGTATGTGTTGGGATTGAAGAAGAATTTGGTATCAATATCCACTTTAGAAGTCAAAGGGATGAGGTTTACCTTCATCAAAGGAAAGGTCCTTACTTGTCCTGTTGGATCACCTATGAGAAATGCATTCACATTGGGATCAAGATATGAGGGACTCTACATGGATACTAGAAGACCTCTTCTAGAATTGATCCATGATACTAATCATATAAGTGATCTATAGCACTGAATATTGGCCCATCTACATTATGATGCTCTTCCAAAGTTGGAAAAATTGGTCTCTGGGATTCCCCTCTAGCGAGAACAAGATAAATGACATCCTCCATCTCATTCATTCTGACATATGTGGTCCAATACCCATTCATTATATTTGTGACCATATCTACTACATCACCTTCATTAATGGATTCTCAAGAAATACATGGATATATTATTTTAAGCAGAAGGATGAAGCCTTTGAATGTCCAAGGAGTTGAAAGCTTTTATTGAAAATCAAAGGAGTAAAATCAAAATATTTAGGTCTGACAATGGTGGAGAACGCACATCTAAGGAGTTCATTGATTTTTGCAAGAAGGAAGGTATCAAGAAAGAGAAAATTGTGCCCTATACTCTAGAACAAAATGGAGTGAATAAAAGAAAGAAGAAGCCCATTATAGAAGTTGCACATGCCATGCTGCATGATAAAAATTTTCCAAAGTTCCTTTGGGGACTGTTGGGATGGGGTCCCCTAGGTTAGTTTTAGGGTTAAAATAACCCAAGTTTTGATGTAATTTTTGTAAAAGATGTAAAGTCTCTGCAAGTTTGTGGATGCAGAGCACGTAGATGATTAGGATTCAAAGGGGTTCTAGCCCCTTTTTTATGAAAAGTTGAGTTAGTTTTGAGATCCACCCATGGTTCACGGACCATGGGATTTGTTGTGTTATTCAACAACACCCCATTTATTGATATAATAGCTAATATTCTATTAATAAATAGGGACCCTTGATGAAATCCTTCAGAAATACATTTAGCACTTAGACACTTTCTTTTAAGCTTTTTTAAGAGTAAAGAAATATATCAAGTCAAAACCATTTGAAAACTAGCAATTCTCGCCTTTTTGCATACCGCTGGACCAAGTTTGTCAAAAGCCTTGATAATAAGAAAAACCCATGAATTGTGATCTAAAGGATCACCACGCCTAACTTAAATATCATTGGGCTTTTCATTTAAAGCTAAGACCTATGAAATTTCCTATTTAATAAAGCCCATATCACAATCGCACAACGACACTCATAAAGGATGCAAACCCACAAAGCATGTTCAAATGTGTGAAATGAAATATCGCAATAGGAAAAATCAACCTTACCACATCGCGTCAAGACACTTAAAAAGGACTAAATCTTACAAACTGCGTGATCTTGCAAAATGCGATAGAAGCCCAGACCCGTTTGAAGCCAATGTCATAAATGGTACTTAAATTCGCTACGTAGTGAAAAGGGTTTTATAAGGTAATTGCTCTTTCAAACAAACTACACTCTAATTAAAAGGAATATACTACTTATCCAACATATCGCATCCCACAAAATCCTAAAGAACTTTGAGAAAGCACACAGACAAATTTTTGATAATGATATTTGTGATATTGCATTGCAATCGCAAAATCGGCATTCTCACAAATTAAGTCCGCCACCTTAAAAGTTTTCTTTCCCATTTCACAATGAGGTACATTAATGAGCAATAAAGGAAGTGATAAGGGACAATTAGTGGCTATTTAATATAGGTTAAAGGAATTTATATTAAAAAGTGGCTTGACATGATATGATATCTTTTCATCTGCATTTGATTAAAACTCCTTTCTTGTCACCTTTTCACGTTATCTCTATCATTCATTCTCATTGTCATTCTTACTTTTGTTCATTTGATAACTTCCGCTTTGCTCCATTTTAGGAAAAATCTATAGGGAGCGTTGTTAGAAACAATGGGAAAGAAGGGAAAGGCATCTATGTCTGAAAAATCAGAAATGATTCCTATTTTCTTCGATACTACGTGTAGCAGAGGAGGAACTATGACTTGGGAGTCCATGTACAACTTGTTAGAAGAGGAGCACCCTAGGCCACTGGAAACAAAGGCCACGACAGATTCCCAGGAGTCATTTGATGCCTCCTATTTCAAGACGACATGCTCTTTCCTACAGGGCATAGCTGCACAACCAAAGATAATCCCATATACGGACATGGTGAAATGGATAATTGATGAGGCAGACATTGCAAACCGAACATTTAGGAATCACAGGCAAGAGGTCATGGGGTCTTTTTCAGTAGACAAACTACGACTCATGTACCATTTACCAAAGCCACAGAATCTCTATAATAAACAGTTCCTTGAGAAATTTTCCAAGGAAAATGAAGGCCCAATGATGTCGTGCAAACCTAGACAGAAAACGAAGGCAAGCTCAAATGGGATAAAAAGGGTATGTACTCTATGGCATCCATTTCTCCCCATCCTAGTTTCGTAGTAGCAATGCTATGTAGATTGTTCAGTAAACTCAATAGCACCAAGTTTTCCTTGGAATGACTCTCATTGATAGATGTAGTAGTGAATGCAACAATAATGAACTGGGCTCAAGTTCTATCAGACAATTTGGCTAAGGCTGTTATATAGTATAGAAGGAAGAGAAATTATTCTCTAAGAGTGTTTCCCCCCTTTTCCATGAGTGATTTTGTAATGGATGCAATCTATTTTTGTTCTAAATTTCCCAATATGGGATGGAAGTGGACTATACAGGACCTACTTCCCATCCATATGTACCATAAGTTTTTTTGGCAATCTCAATTTCACCCCCATTTTTTATAAAATTTGTCAAGGAGTTATTCTACCCATCCATAAAGAAGTGTACAATAGAATCGCCCCTAGGTTTTCTAAAGAGACCACTATAGATATCTTGCCAGTAGCTAGATGGTTTGGGGAAGAAAGCTTTACCTACATCAGAGTATTCAGGAGCATCGCTTCACCACATGTTCTCCCATATTATGTCCCTGACAAATTAATGGCTAGAGAAATAGCCTACCAAATAGCAGGGAGGTGGATTAAGCAGAGGACTGAAAGAGCAAAAGAAGGCCATTTGACCTACATTCCCATTACAATGTGGTGCATTTGTGCTACATGATTTTGGACATGCATGCAAAGAATCAGAGATTATTAAATCTCTGAATTAGCTACACTTTTGGAAAGGCAGTATTATCCAAACGACATTGTTAAGAATTTTACTACTATGGTAAAAGTAAAGTTGTTCACCCATCAAGGGGACGCCTTTGATGACCTCTTCCTATAGGCAAAAACATATTCACAAGTGTTTCATTTTGCATCGAAACATTTAAACCTAGATAATCTTAGGGCTTTCCATGTATATAGGGAAAAATATTATTGAAGGTCCCATTGAACCTAGTGTAAATATAATCAATAAGAGAGCCAACTCCCAGTGTAAGCTTGGAGGACAGCTCCAAAGAAAACTTTGAAGAAGATACCTAAGAGAGATCTATGCATAACTAGGAGCACTTAGAGTAGCAGTCTCAAAATGGAGCATGAAACACAAACAAAGAGTACGAGAAGATCACATCTGTAACTACGGAAGAGATGACCGAGCAAACCTCAGCAAAGAAACAAGCATAAATTGTCTCTACATCAACTCGGTCAGGTAAAAGCCCAATTATTGACTTGGAATAGGGATGGGAACAATTCAACAAAATATTTACACAGATTCAAACCTTGAGCAAACATCTAAGATATAGATTCCTAAGAAAACCCAACACAAGTCAAATCTAGAAATGACAGAGGAAGGAGTTAAGGGAACTTAGGACATTAAAATCATTCCTATTACTCCTACTTCAGAAATTATTTTGAGAGTTGAAGAAATACCTCCACTAGATGTATTTTATAGTCCTACCCACAAAGTTGTAGTCAAGATATAGAGGAAGAAAAGAAATCTGGATGTTGTAATTGTTACAATTTCTAAAAATGAACCAATGGACATCATTTGGAAGGACTCGCCCATGGACCCATCTAAAAATCTCACAAATTTGTCACAATACGCAGGAGCCTATGCCACAGGAACTATTGAAAAAGTGACAGAGGTCCAAATGTTTCTTAAGGAAAAAGAACAAAGAATTCTGCTATTTGAACAACAATTGGCTCATGAAAAATCCAATCAACAAGCAGAATTACAAGTAGCGCAGCTCCAGTAGGAATTTGAACATATGAGAATACAACATTAAGCCAACTTAGCAGAAAGAGATGTGCGGATACAAGCTATAATAGAAATTTTAAGGATAATCTACAAATCGATGAGTTCATAAAGGAAGCACTCAGTCTTAATTCCCAAATAATGCAGCAAAAGGAAGTACTTTGCTAGAAGATCTCGTAGATAAGTCCTTACTACGAAACTAGTGATAAGCTAACAAACCAAGTCATTGACATGAGACTTGAGTATGATGAAATCCATAAAAGGATTTCCAACTTTATCACATGGCAAGAATCAGAGGATGGGAGAAAGGCTGACCTATTGAAGCTAGAAGAATCTCATAAAGACATATTGTTCATAGATTGGGATTCTCGGTTGAAACAAGTGGAAAGGGAAACAACGATAGCAATGATAGTAGCAAACAGCATAATTGAAGCCATCAATGAAAATATTCATGGCGCCAATCTGGTTAAGCAATGTATACATTTAGAGTAGCAATGGAGATAGGCAGCGCAGGAAAAGGAGGCAACAATTATTCAGCTAAACAGGCTAAATTGGGAAGCACACTAGTAGTTTTTAGTGAAACCATACAGTCAGTGGATTACTTTTAGGTGCTTAAAATCCTCAACACAAAAGATGGTGCTGACACTAACAAACGCTATATTTGTAGGGCAGTTAAAATCTACGATCGGCCAACCGACCTAGCTCAAGCCAATGATTGATATTTGCGATCTTAGAGATCAAGTCCAAAGGAGTTTGTCATTTAATTTATTTTTCTTTTAGTTTTATTTTTTGGATACTTTGAGGAAGTTCATTTAAACCTCGTCAAATATTTTTTTGTAATAATCTATTTTAGGACCTATAGTTTAGTATTTAAACCCCCCTCATGCATTTAGATAGAGGTCCAGAAATTTTATCAAAAACATTCTTCGAAACATCGCACTTATGTACTTTTGAGGAGACTCTGATGGAATGGATGGAACATGATCAATTTTCTTTCAAATATCTAGCATGCTCTACTAAAATTTAATTTTGTATTCTTAGAATGTGTTGGATTGATGAGATTGGGTTAATATTGTTGAAGCACATGAGCAGGACTCGTCATATATGGTACTTTTATCTTATGATATTGTTTTATTTATGTATCATGCAATACTTCTTTAAATTGTTTTAATGTGTGAAAGTATGATTTACAATTTAGCATTATTACACTTTTTAATGATGTTAGCTTTGACTCTATTCTGAATACGTGAATGATTTTGTATGCGATATATCTTTCTCAATCATTTTGTCTAACTATTTATCCAAAACGATTATTGTTAAACGATTTCACTTCTTATTGCAGTTGAATGATCTTTATTACCAATTGTTGTAGGACGTCATTGTAGATCACATATTGTATTTAATTCCCAGGTACATTTATAGCTAAATAATGTTAAACTAGGATATATGAAGTGTTTATTAGTTATATTAGATTACACTTAGCTCAGTCATTTTCTCGTTACATCATATATCACCCCACCAACACTATCAAAATATTTTCTAGGAAACTGGTCCCATTATCCCCAATCAGAGCCACTACACCAAACGGAAAAGGAGTTGATAACCAAGGTTTGGACCGAGTGGTTTTACCTCATGTTGTCACAATGCTTTTCGTGGCTTCAACATTTTTGCGCTAGAAGGAGTGCCTAACTGTGAATGGCAAAGTAAATTCAAAACAATAGGCCATTCTAAGAGTAAAACTCCCTCACCATCTCCTCCAACTTCTCGATCACATTCTAAATCTTCAAACCTAAGTGAGAAGTTGTAAATAAACCCTTAGAATCCATTACTGTGATCTCAAAGAAGTTAGATCACTCTTCTTCTATAGAAACCCCTAAAGTCTATTCTTTGATCCATAAGTTTCAGGGTATTTCAATATCTCAAGAAGAATCTGAGTTATCCCAAGCTAGTTTTTCTTCTCAGTTTCCCTCCTCTCAAAGGTTAACTAGGTCACAGAGTGAAAAATTTGGGATCCCCCCATTTTAATTCCCTCTACCAAATTGAAAGAGAGCTAAGAAGACACAATTTGAATCCCATAGTGAGGTTCTCTCATCATCACCTCAAACACCCTCATTCATTCCATCCACTTCATCACAAAATCATCCATCTGTCTCACAACTCCAGATCGTGGCTTACATAGGTACTAGATCACAAGCCTCCTCTACCCAATCACCTTCAACTACCAAAACATCTTCCTATATACAAATACCTATGATGGCTCAAAGAGCATGGGCAAATCCAGGAGTTGTTCAAATGGCGGGACCCTTACATCCATTTCTCGCCCATCCAGAGAAGTGGTTAACAAAGTTCAATCCTGATGATGGCCTACCAACTGAAGAACACATAAACAACTTTATGTTGTCCATAAATATCAACAAAGTAGTAGAAGAAGATGTTGTTGTCAAATTATTCCCATATACCTTACAAGGATCATCAGGATCATGGTATTTTTCATTACCATCTGATTCCATTAATAGTTGGGATGCCTTTCAAGAGAGATTCTTAACCAAGTTTAGGGATGACCAATCAACAATTACTCTTATCAATGATCTATCCAACTTGAAATTTGAACCAAGAGAACCCATTAAGGACTTCAATTCACGTTTTAATAATTTATTGAATAAATTCCCAATGGCATCCAAGCCCAATGATGAAGTCTAAAATGAATGGTACATTTTTTTATCTTCCATCAAACACAGTTATTTTTGTTGATAGAGATGCTAAACCAACTTTTGGCAAAAAACATGAAAGAAGCCATAGCTATAGAAAAAAAATTTAGCCTTAGATAAGAAAAAATTATTAGAAGAATGAAAATCCAAGAAAGTAACTTTTAGGGATGAATCCAAGAAAAACACGCCTAAAGATCCTTTTGATCTTGAAGGTCTACAAAAAGTCCTTAAAACCATGTCCAATGAAATGGTTGATATCAAGAAACAGGTAGCAGATACTTCCTCAAGGAAACCTTTCAGACCATACAAAAGAAACCCTACCTCTAATCCTAAGCCTCCACGTACTATATCAAATGTAGAGTCAAATGTGGAGGAAGAAGAAGTCTCAACGGCTAAAGAAGAACAAGAAACATTACCTATCACAACCAGGAGTAGAAGCCCTGTTGATTTGCCACAAACAAATCCAAAGCATAATGCATCAACTCTGGCTCCCAAGGACAAAGCAATAGGTAAGAAATCTTCGTCTAAATCCACTCAAATCACTCCTCCTCAAACAAAATATTTACCTTCAGCTAAAACCCTACTAGTCTCTCATGAAATGGAATACAACAACATTGAAGATATGAAAAAGACTAGGGAAAACATCACATTCCATGAGATTATCAAGTTAAAACATCAACATAATCTATTGCTCAAAGATCTAAAAGCAGTCCCTACTGATCCTCTTCCTGCTGCTGTAATCTCGCAAGCTACTCAAGAAATGGGAAGGCCTCCTACTAACTCTTTAGATAGAATCAGTCCTACTAATATTGCTCTAATAGGAGGAAGATCCAAATCCCATACTCCTCCATTTCTTTTTACTTTTGAAGTTTTCAACAAAAATCTACACCATTGTTTAGTTGATTCTGGAGCTTCATCCAACATTCTACCAAGAACAGTTTGTGTGAAATTAAATGTGGAGCCCCAAAAATCTGTTGTTTGCATTGTCCAGTTAGACTGATCTCAAGTCGAAGTTATAGGAGAACTCAATCAGGTCACTATTAGACTCTCATCAAACCCGAAAGTATGTCAAGTCATTGGCATCCTTGTGGCTTATATCGCCAAATTCTATGGCCTAATCCTTAGCAGATATTGGTAAGAAAAGCTTCATGGCTATTTCACAACTGATTGGTCCCACATGTGGCTTCCCTATAATGGTAATCCAAATCAAATAGGGTTGACCGAGAGAAACATCAAAAGTATATCATCACAAAATTAGAGGGGGGGAACGAACCAATCGCATACAGTAGAAATATCATTGGAAGTTACTCAGTCGAATCATTTCTAGGAAATTTTAATGCAAATACTTCACCTTTCTTGGAAAATTTTGTTATATTGCAAGTTGAAAATTATTCTCAAACAAATCCTTTTAGGTGTATAAATTTTGTAAATAAACCTGTAGTTAGCTCTTTATTTTGGAAATTATTTTTTTGATGGATCTAAATATAATGATGGAGCCAGAGAAGGATGCATATTAGTTAGCCCAGAAGGGGAAAAAATTATGTTAGCATGCAGGCTTGAATTCAAATGCATAAACAACACTATCAAATATGAAGCATTGGTTCAAGGGTTGTATAAAGTCATCGGCCTTTATATCAAATATCTTCAAGTATTTGGAGATTTGGAAATTGTGATAAAACAAGTAAGAAATACTATACACTGTCTGTCTGGACATTTGAAACATTATCAATCGTTAAATTAGGACATCACTTCTCATTTTACAGAATTTAATATTCCCCATCCCAAGACTCCAAAATGCAAGTTCTGATCTTTTGGGTAATGTTGCATCCAAGCTCATTCCACCAGGATATTATAGCCCCATTCGCTTTTCTATTGAATTAATTTTTAGGCCTTCTATTCCTGACAATATCACCAATTGGCGAGTCTTTAATAATGATCTAGATATCATAAGTTTTCTAACATCTAAAGGCTCTTATGACAACCAAATTATAGATGAGGAGATCCATGATGGACTAGCTGGTGGAAATTTTGGAGGGGGATACAACCACACAAAAAATCCTATATGTCGGCTATTATTGGCCAACCTTATTCAAAGATGCACATGAATATGTAAAAAAATGTAAAATTTGTCAAAAAGATGTTGGGAGACAGAGGAAACCCACATTACCATTGCAATCAGTCGACATTGAACAACCATTTGAACAATGGGGACTGGACATAATAGGTGAGATCGTTCCTCACTCCTTAAAGCAGCATAAATATATCCTTACAGCCACTGATTACTTCACAAAATGGGTGGAAGAAATTCCACTTAAGGTATCTAATTCTGATAACATCATTGAATTTATTGACCAATTTATTATTACTAGATTTGATCTACCATTTTCCCTCATGTTTGACAATGTGTCTTACTTTACAGGCAATGATATGACATAATTTTATCTTAAAAGAGGTTTTAAACTTAAATACTCTTCTAACTATTATCCCGAGGAAATGGCTTGGCCAAATATACAAACAAAAATCTCATAAGAATCATCAAACGAACCGTTGATCAAAGTCAGAAAAACTAGCACCAATCTTTAACATTTTCTCTATGGGTAGATCGAATAACACAGAAGGCCTAAATAGGCACTTCTCCTTTTAATTTGGTCTATGGGAAAGAAGGTATCTATTGGGAACGAGTCCCTTGGGGTCATTTTTGGGACTAAAAGCCTAATTTTGGGGCAGAAAGCCTGAATTTTGTACAAAGGAATGTAATGTCTCCAAATTTTGTGGCCGTTGAGTGTGAAGATAGCAAGAGTCAAAAAGGGTTTTTGCCCTTAGTTTAGATAGCTTGTGTCGAATTTAGAGATCTTCCCTTGGTTTCCGAACCATGGGATTTTATAAAAAGGAAGTCTTAGAAGTAGAGTTCTAAGTAAGTTTAAGTGCTTGATGAGTCTGCGAAGAGCTAAGAGCGAGAGTCTTAGTGTAGGAAGAGGCTCTGCAGCTGAGTGCGCAGAGGCCTAAGGTAGAAGTTTGCAGTTGAGTGCGCAGACCCTTGCAGTTGTGTGCGCAGGGAAGATAGAGTCTGTATTGGAAATCTGAATCATTAATAAAGAGTATTATGAAATTACTGTGTATTTTCTCTCTGTGAATTGCATGCGATTATGTTATGTTAAGTCCTGGGTTTATGTTATAATGCTAATTTGATGTGTGAATATATATGTTTCTATCTGCTATATGAACACAAATAAGGATATATGTTACACGAATATAATCTTAATTGCATGGTAAAATTGGCAAACACTTAAGATATTTAGGGAAATTATACAATAATGTTGTAACAAAGGTGTGTAATTGCCTAAGTCACTAGTTAGGGTTGCGCAAAGGATGATCTATACCTTCGCAGAGGTTCTAAGAGATGGAAGATAAAGTAATTTGATAAGCCCTAAAGGCTTATGGATCTATGCAAAGGAAGGTATTAAGGTATAAAACCGATATCACAACCATCTCAGGATGTGAAAACTTGGTTTCTGCATCCCCCCATACTACTTCGAGTGAGACTTCGGTTCATGCTCTGCAGACTGATGCCGAAAGGGCCAGTAGTGTAGGAATTTGCTTGGCTGACTAATGCTAAACCTGGGTTAGGGCCCATCAAGCCAACAAATGGTTTTATTTCCAAGATCGAGATCTAAATAACAAGATGTGTGATGTCGCATCATTGGAATCCAACTAAGAAGGAGATTGAAGACTTGTTGGATAGAAATATCCATGAATTCGCAGCGCAAGAAAACATGAATCCACAATTGACAATGGAATAATGGTTGGATAGATATCTGTACACAAAAATTCATGAAATATTCTTCTGTTCTTTCCCGGTTGAATTATACGAGTGGATCGCGAAGTTGGTAGACGGCCAGGGAAGGTGGAGGCTTGACAATCCGATTGTCTAGACTCCAGAGTTAGTGCAGATATTGGAAGCCTCTGAAGATAAGATCACGTGTGTTGTCAATATTTAGCTCGACCGTATCATAGGAGGGTTTGTGACAGAGTTTGCGGTTGATACTTCGGTCAACTACAGTGAAGCAAAGCACCACTTCTTCAAGGGGTCATGAGGTAAGTATTTGAAATCACTAAATACTTGGATTAATATGCTCTTGTGTGAAAAGCAGGTCATGCAGTTACCTTGATGTTTGGAGCTACATGAAGTGGAAGGTCTTTTAGGGATGGAGGAAGAAAACATCATGAGTATAGCCTGTTGTTTGATCCTTCTTTAAGTGATGATGAAGGAGTAACGCAGGCTTCCCTACTAAGCGTTATTCAATTGATAAGACAAGGATTCCTGCGAATACCTACACCACCTCCATCCTCATCTCATCCATCCACACTGGCTCCATCCTCACCTACACCACTTACCCCATCACCCACACCACAGCCACCTCCACCATTGTTCAACATGTAGAACTCTGTAAAGCTACCTGTATTCAAGGGCATAGGAAATGAAGATCTAGACTAGTCTTGGTTCATCGCGAAGGTTGTATGGGAATCTTAGGGTATCACGAACGATCAAATGAAGAAAGCAACGTTTGTTAGTGCTTTGTGGGACCGTGCACTAATGTGGTACATTAAGTATAGTACTGATAACCCAACGTCTGCGTTGGTAGATATATAGACTGCACTAAATAGGGAATTTAGTAGACCTAAGTCTCAAGTGCAATCCATTTTGGGATTCAAGGAGATCATGATGAATCTTGGGTAGATGCCTTGGGATTTGGATCAAATATTGAAGTGTACGATCCATGAAGCCAACATGAGCCTAACTGATGGGTAGCACTGAAAATGGTTCGTGGCCTCACTCCTACGCCACCTAAGCATTGCGTTATCACAACAAAATATTGGGACCCACGTAGAATATCTAGAAATCGTGATGAGACAGCATGAGACACCAGTGCAAGATGCTAATTTGGGGGTTCAGTAGATTCACGTGTAGTTGCAAAACCTTTGCCTTGAAATGCAAAGTCTGAAGAAAGACAAAACAGCTGAGTCGGAGGCACACGAAGAAGTTTGGTGCCTAAAATGCAAAGGTCAGGGGCATGACAAGGATCATGTCTAGTCTTTGTGAACTATGTTGCAGTAGAGGGACCAATGCCTCTAAGACCGGAGGCTACGGCAGGGCCAAGTACAAGGCTCGCACTATGGTGCGCTATATGCCAGGTAGTTGGGAAACATGCGACCGAAAATTTCCATTTTCTACATAAATTCATATAGACACCACAACATCTCTTCTACAATTTATGTCAATCAATAGGTCAAGATGACCGCAATTGTCATAGTTACGAATTAATGATGGATAGGACACTTGCATACAGGGTGCAGGTAGAAATGCAACCTCCAGACCACGCCATTGGGGGAGTGCGAGGTGAGTATCAAGGGCACAGCCGAGGCCGAGGTGGAGGGGGGCCTAGTAAAGGCCAAGGGTAGCTTACTTGTTACAATTGTGGAGGACTATGACACTACGCGAGAGACTGCCCAAATCCGACGTGACTGTCATGCCACCTTTGTACTCAGTTTGACCATGCAACTGAGGATTTCCCTATATTGTTGGCTAAGATTCATGAAAAGGGGGCGCAGCCAATGCAAAACCTCCATATGATGAGGGTTGAGCCTCACGAGGAAGACCTTAAGGTAAACATGATGTTGTGGAGTGGAACGATGACTGGTGAGGATAAATGGAAGCATCTTGTAGAAGGTGAGTGGGTCCACAAAGCACTAGAAAAGGAGACTGGGTTTGATCTGAAGCGTGCAAAAGAAACATTTATTGAAGCAAAGATAAGCTTTGCTGAGGCCTCTACCTTAGGAAGTTAGGAGAAACCAGTTGAAGAAATGGACCCATCCATGATTACCACGTTTTTGGAGACCTGCATGGAACTACTCTGTGATAGTAAGGTTGTGAAGGGACTGCAAGAACTGATCAATCGGTGCACTGGTAAGGAAAGAAATACTGGCAAACTGCGCATAGTTAGAAAGCTTGGCAAGCATAAGGCAAGGATTGGACGTGAAATGAGACTCACCACGCAAATAGGGGAATACGAAATGGACCAAGTTATCTTGGATCTGGGGTCCGACGAAAATGTTTTTCCAAAACAAACATGGGAAAGAATGGGGAGACCTACACTCTAGTGGTCTCCGATCCAGTTAAGGATGGAAAATCAATAGAAAATCATCCCAATGGGGAGGTTGCAAGGGGTAATAGTTGACATTGAAGGCACGAGCACATTGGTGGATTTTGAAGTAATAAAGATTGTGGATGATAGCAATCCCTACCCTGCGCTTCTTGGGATGGATTGGGCCATTGACATGAATGGGGTAATCAACCTAAAGAAGCAAAATATTATATTTGAAAAGAAATTACTCCACGTAGTGGTGCCACTAGATCCTACAGAAGGACCGCGCTATACAGAATCGGTCCACGATTATGAAACTGATGACAATTTGGACCATATTTACAAGATAACAGTGTGAGACTAGGATTAGGTGAATATGATAGCAGACAGACGTATTCCATGGGACTGTGAGAGCTCCTACACATCAGATTCAGATGAAGAACTAGAGCATTGGCAGAACAAGTTGCATGAAGTATCTATGTTGCATTGTAATATGATGACCAAGTAATTGTGTTGTGTATCATCAGAGGTAAGGAATCTACCTCACTATGATGGGCTAACCAATGTTGATCACTTTTTGGATACATTCGAAAGGGAAGTTCCCAAGAAGCATCACTTCCAGGCATTATATTGGGCATTGCACACTACACCTACAAGATGGTGGGATACGCACAAGGGTAGTTTTGATGATTAGTGTGAATATAGGAGGATGATGAGGATACGCTTTGGCCACCCAATGGCATGACTAATATAAAGTATGACAAGAGGAATGATCTGCGTGATCATTTGGCCAAATGGATTGAATCATATGATATGAAGCCTTAGCCGAAGTGGGTCCATCTATTTTTTCATACCTTGGAAGTTATACCAATGAATTGGTACTTGGAGATAGAACTCCGTCATGGCACTAAAGTATGGTATGTTTTACGCCAAGGATTTCTGATGACATTCAGTTTTGAGGATGGATTTGAGTCCATTGATGAAGTGTTGCAGGAGGTTAAGATAGCCATCATTAGGATACCACAGGATCCTCTAGACCTGATTCAACCTGATTGGACTACCCAGCTGAGCCACGTGATGGAGTGTTACAATGTAACAGTGGAAGAAGAAGACAAAGACCCGAGAAAGATTAATATCCCGGAGACTAAAGGTTGTCACAGAGTTGAAGGAACATAACTAGAGAGCACAGACATAGTTGAGTCGCTCAAGACTAGGTAGGTGAACATTGGCATGGAGGCAAAACCAAAGTTTGCAAAGATTGGGGACTATTGGGACGACAAAACAATAGATAAGGTCGCTGAATTTCTCCGTGAATATCAGGACTTATTCCCCACGAATTTTTCCAATCTGAAAGGGATAATAGGAGTCTTGGGTTTCATGAAGATCACCCTAAAGCCAGACATGAAACCTATGAAACAAAGACCATACTGCGTCAACCCGAAGTAAAAGGAAAGGGTACGCATTGATTTAGATAAGATGCTCATGGCAAGTGATCATAAAATGATCCTTGATGACGTTTAATGATCAAAAATAAAATTCAAAGGATGCTCTTGTAAATATTCTCTTTGCATATATCTCTTCATTCTAAGTCTACTGCAATTTGAATGGACCAAAATGAACTCTGGATGAAGGAGTTATTGTAAAATGAAAATTGTCCAATGTCCTTAGAAAAGGAGGCAATTTCATTAATCTTCAAACTATGTTGAAAATGTTGATTTTTGGTATAGGCTCACAGGCCAATCCACAGCTGACACATGGCACACTGGGATTGGGCCACGTGGCCATATTTGATTGGTCAAAAAGGAAATCGGGCAACATTATATCGCATCATAAATGTGCCAAAGGGAAGGACTTAACCAAAGGCATGAAGACTTGTGATGGGCCGATTGCGATGAGCATTTTCAGTCATCATATCAAAAGGAATCAATGGTGAAGATGCGATTGATGATCACAAATCAAAGAGGCAAGACTGCGGGCCATGGAACCAGTGATATGCCGACTGCCGATATGCAGAAATGTCGATGGTCCGACGCACCGATAGCTGATGAGGTGCTGATCGGAGTGATCAGAGATTGGATTGTAACAAGGTAGAAGGGAGCGCTATACCATGCGCAAAGTGATTTGCGATATTGTGATAAAGGTGCGGACAGAAAGGTTTTATGGACACGATTTCATTTCATTTGAAATCTGGTTTTGGTGTTCAAACAATTTATTTCTTTGTATTTATGGGGTAAATGGTATTTCAAACGGGTTTCAAGCGGTAAGCAGTATTGGAGAGACTCCGCCTGAATCCATACACTGGCCAACATGTGGCATGGTGCAGGAGAGAGAAAACCACTCATTTTGGGTGGGTTTTCCCCATGCAAGTGGGCCACCTGAAATGATCGTCAGCTGTGGATTATCGATCACTGATCATATGGTGGACGATGAACGAGCTATTTTACGAACCCGAAAGGATTATAGATGTGGCTGAATTTCATTTGAGTTCTGGCTTTAGGCTCATGGTTGGGTTTCCGTGAAGTTTTCCCATATATTCCATTATTAGGTTCTATTTCAGGATTTATGCCAGAGGAAGGTTGAATGGTTGGGTTACCCGCGGTTGCCATTCCTTTAATTTGCAAACTGATTCTTTTAATGAACAGTCGGTTCACGCTTTAAGTGATTTTTGTAACAGAACGTGTTATAAAACACAATGAACCTAGAGATGTTGGGAATGAAGGATAGCCACCAGAGGTTTGGAGGGAGAGCCAGAGTTTTTAACAAAGTGAAGCCACCAGAGATTGGAGGCAATGCCTAAATGATTCAGTGAAGTATAAGACAGCTAAGAGATCAAAGGATCAAGCTATTGCTGGTGTCTTTTGTGTAGAATATAGAAGAAGGAATTCTAGAGACAGTGCAGAATTTTTAGGGAGTCAGAGAAGCCAGAAGAGCAAGAATCTCAGAGCACCGACTGAAAGAATTAGTCTAGAGAAGCCTAGATCTGTCTGCAGCTAAAGGAAAGCCAAGGGTAAGATGACATTCTAAGCCTATTTTTTCAATTGTAAACCTATGGAGTTGAGTCAAAGACTTGTAAAAGAATTCAAGCCATAATCCCAAAGAGTCTAGTCGAGTTGATTAGAGCTCAAGGAGACGTAGCCCAAGATATTAGGGTGAACTCCATGTTATATTTTTGTCTTATGTGTTCGCTTATTTGCTGCATCATATTTACTGTCATATGTTTAAATATCATTTTAAGCAAATGAACTCAAGCACTTTAACAATTTAAAGGAAAAAAAAGCATACACCTATTTCCAGTTCTTTTAATTCTGGAAATTATCAATCATAAGCATAGATCTTGGAAATTGTTTAAGCTTTGGAGTGGGAGAGGTTCTTGTAGGTTGACAAGAAGCCTTTAGGTCCCCATTTCAAATCATGTGGTATCAGAGCATCAGGCTGACTAACCCCACCTTCAAAGAAGGTGGTATCAGAGCATCAGGTTGATTAACCCCACCTTCAAAGAAGGTGGTACCAGAGCTGGTTATATCAGAGTAATTTATACCAGATTAGGTTGTATCATGATGTGAGTGGTATCAGATCAGAATGCTTGATTTACAAATAAATCTATTTTCTTGCTTAACTTGAAAGGTGTTTAAACAATCGAGGATTGATTTTTTTATTGTTGTAAACTGATTGTTGTTTGAGTTTACATAGGTGAAGGGAAAGCTATTGATAGCTAAGTCCAGGAGAGGACAAGAAGGAAGAAGGGTTGAAGGCATTCTTCTTATCCCAAAGGACCTCAAGGAAATCCTTGAAGCACAAGAGGTTTGTTGCAAAAGGCTGCTTGAATAAAAGCTTGACTCTAAATTCATTTAGTTCAGAAATTTGTCTGAATTTTGTTGAAGTTCTTTTGTTCATTTTCATAATGACAACTTCTACAAGTAAGTTCTCAAAATATTTCTGATTTATAAGAGTCTTTGATAATTACATGATGCAAGACTTGTTCATCATGATGGATATGGTGAGAGAAATGAACACCAAACTTCAAGAACAGTTGAATTCCATGAAGTTAGAGAAGTAGTTGCTTTCTGACAAATTACAAGAAATGGAGAGACAACTTCATATTGCAAATATGGATCTAGAAAGGGTGCGTGATTTGGAGACACAACTCCTTATTGCCAAAGAAGCCTTAGTCAAGTATCAGCTT
The DNA here is from genome assembly GCA_000404065.3 of Pinus taeda. Classification (NCBI taxonomy): domain Eukaryota; kingdom Viridiplantae; phylum Streptophyta; class Pinopsida; order Pinales; family Pinaceae; genus Pinus; species Pinus taeda. The sequence continues at coordinate 121,237 of APFE030899288.1, forward strand.
AAAGAAGAGGCAAATAATTCCAGTTTGTCTTCAATTTCCTCTAAGAATGTATATATTGGTTCTTTTGAAAATCATACCAAAGGAATAGGTTCCAAGTTAATGTCCAAAATGGGCTATGAAGGAAAAGGATTGGGAAAACATGCACAGGGTATTGTTGAGCCAATAATTGTTGAGGAAAGGCCTAAGGATTTGGGTCTTGGCTATGGAAAATCTTATGGAGAAAGTTCCAAAGTATCCAGGAAGGCAATTGAAACAGTTCCTAGAAGGAGTTTCATGTTAGATCTTCTACCTCAGAAGTGTAAAGATTGTATTCTTGTGGAATGCAATAGTTTGAAACATACTTTGCAGGAAAAAGGTGTTCATAAGCATACACTTGAACCAGAGATTTGTGGAAACTCTAAAATCATTGAAGAGGTTTATGGTGTTCCAAAGGGAGCTACTTCTTCATTCAATTCACCTCTTCATGAAGGTAATAAAGGTGAAAAAGAAAGGTATAAATCTAGTTCTAATCATATTCCTTTTGATTATGTAAAGCATGATAAATTTCCATATAAGCATGGGAAAAGAATTGCATGTTCCTTTTGTGGTTTGGATAACCATAATGTTTCTAGATGTTGGAAGAGAATGGCCACATACAGGAAACTTTTGAAGGAAAGGAAGCAAGAAGCCAAAGGTCCATTGGACAAGGAAAATAATGTTGTCAAGAAGATGCACATGCATTGCACTTACTGCCATAAGCAAGGAGACATTGCTGAAAAGTGTTGGACTTTGAATCCAACAATGCTTCCACGAAACTTAAAGAATGTGGAAAGAGAAAATGGCAGGAATGGAAAGAAAGATTCCATAATTGATGTGTTTCAGGATGATTCACATGTTGATGATGATGTGCAGACAAAGGAAACACCTTTGAAATGGATTGGTAATAAATGGTTAGAGTTATTATCCAATTAAAGGTTGCATGTCTATTGATATAATGCATCTATTTGCTAATAGAATGCAGGTTGCAGGTTTTTACCAAGAAGGTGAATGGAAAATTTTAGTAGGAGACTCACTTTATTACTGAAACATCATGTTCATTTCAGCGTCGAAAGTACAGTGTACTTAAGATAAAGTTGAAGGATGAAATGCAGGCATGAGAATGATAGACATGAACACAAGGATGTTGATGATTTCCTTGTATTTGAACATGTATGTGTGATTAACTTGAAGGGTTGATTACTTTGTTTTTAAACATGCATGTAATGTAATATTGAATTGGGAAAAGTTGATTTGGTCTCCAAGATGGAAATGATGATGAAGTGTTTCATCTTTGAAAAAGAATCCTATAGTTCTTTTTCTACATGCTTGACTTGAAGGGTCAATTGTTTTAAAGACATGTTTTGTCATCTTGTTGTATAATCAATCATTTGTATGCATATGTAAGACATGGAGGTAATTCACAAGTTGTGAAATATGTTTCTTTTGATGAAGCAAGAGTTTAGGCCATCCAGTTGTTGTTTGTAATTCTGTTGTTGTTAACAGTTGTTGTTGACAATACGTCAAACAGATACAAGTGTAAATTTTCGTGAAGAAGATGTAACTTCGCATTTGTTTGAGTCAACTTGGATCAATGATCTAGGAAGAGAAGTTCAAACTACCTACTGTAACTGTCATGTGGAAAGAGTTATATTTGCGGACAAATCTAACCTCCCTAGGAGTCTAAGACTCTCTAGTGACAAACAAACCAAACAAGAGCTATCCTTCTCTAAACACACATTATTCTATGAGAATTCAAGTGTTTTCGATCTTACCTTAGGTCCAACGCTTGTTGTAGCAGTCCAGCCTTGCTGATCCAGATGAGCTCCTCCTTCACTTTAAGACCTGCATACACTAACAAAGCAAACGATTACATACACCTGAATATTCATCATAAAACAAAGCATATTTATCACATAGACCAAGGAGTACATGAAATAATTCATTAACAACAAATCATTGAGAAGAATGGACTTATTTGTATTAAGTAATCAAAAAGGAACCATTACAACCTGAGCCTTGGTGTTGTGCAAGCTCCTCCCAGGGTCCAGCAAGAGATTTCCTCTACTTTGACAAGCACACCCACTCCCAATATGGCAACAAGGAAGGATAATGATCTCTCCTCACAAGTCAACAATGGAAGTCCTAATTCCAGCAGCATTTACCCTTTAGAATGTTCAGCTTTAACCTCCCCTCCTTTGGCCCAATGCCTGTATTTATAGTATTCTAGAGGAGGTTATTCAGTTCCAACATCAATGGGATACTCCCTCTTTTGGATGGGGTAGCTCCTCTCTTGATGGGATAAGCTCCTCTATCATAGGGATGCATGAACCATCTGGAGGCGCTCAATACACGTCAAAAACTCTTCTAGAAGGCTCTAGAAGTGACCACAAGTAACTTTTTAAAGATGAAACTCGCGCCTTTTGACCTTTACAGGGGTACGCACCCAACCTTTGGCTTACAGAGCGTACAAGTACGCAGGTACAGTGTATTTGGAGTGCATACATGCAGGCAAGGTAGAGAGAACCTGCGTACCCAGAGATAAACATGTTTTCAAGTGACTTTCTCTCTTTTTGAAGTTTTGACATGAAGAGCAGAGGTATGGGGCTTGAAAAGGAAGAAAATATGGCTATTGATGGGGCCATATAAACTGCAGATAGTCATGGTGACAAATTTCAGTGTAACACTCTCTAATGGGAAAAGGTGACCTAATTGTGTCGCAAGTCCTATATATGTATGCCTGAAAAGGGTCATTGTCTGAAAGCCCTACAAATCTACTATTTTTCAATGCATCTATCTTATCCTCATCAATGAATTACTCCAATGGTGGTTTCTCATCCTCCCCCAACATGGGCTTAATAGGGTTCCTAAGGTATCCCATCAAAGGTAGTTCATTGAGCATAGTGTTATGAGGATAAATTGCAAGTACGGACACAAGCAATCTCCATAGGTTTCAAAGAACCCTAGCAAAAAACAAACAATTATGCTAATTCCTTTCCTAAATCTATATTTTCTTGAATCATAAGATAACAAGGTGAGAAAAGTAAATTCATACCTTATTATTACATGCTTGATGAAGATCCCCCTTTGCGCTTTAGTGCAGCTCCTCCATGCTTGAATCTAGGCCTGCACACATGGAAACAACAAAGGATCAATTGTATATGCAACATAAATGATTCAATAATTCAAACTAGTGATCAAGGAGACTAGTAACAAACATCATTCCAATGGAAAAATAGAAATAACATAAACCATCCATGAAATTCATCAATTAATCCATTAAACAATGCAGTGAGAAGAAATGTGTGTTTGTATTAATTTCAAAAACATAAAAGAGCTACAAAACTTGTACCTTGATGTTGTGAAGCTCCTCCCATTGATCTCAATCCTCTCTAATAATGATAATCTCTCCAACCTAATTTCTCCAACATAAACTTATTCTCAGCAACCTCTCTCAACTCCCCCACCTATGGCTTGATTAATAGGCTAAAACGAAGTAGTTTGAGATCCTTAGCCCAAGGATGAGATCCACTAAAAGAGGGATGAAGGCTCCTTAAAGAATGGGGACTAGCCCCATCAAAAATGAGGTTAGGCTCAAATAAACATGATTTTGAGGCTTTCTGTTGGGAATGATTCACCCAACAATGCTTCTAGAAATCACTATTTATTTTCACTTTTTAATAAGTCATGTGCACACATTTTAGTGGCAGAGAGAGCACACATCTATGCAGGGATCAATGTCAATAATTGCACATGCACAAAAACTATCTAGGAAACTACACATGACACTAAAAGTAGTTTTATGGACCATGTTTCCCATAAATTTCACTCTATTCAAGGTATATAAGTTGTTGACTTGTAAGGGAGTGCTTCATGACACTTGGAAGGATGGCAACAGATCCAATTTGATGATCATTTTTCATGGTGAAAAAAGTAAGTGTAACGGATTTCCCCCTAAAGTACAAAGTCAGAAAAGTTTGAGGACTAAAGTACTTTATCATATCAATTATTGGATCGGAGATCATGGTTGGAAACCTACAACAATCAATCAAGGATTACAATGCAATATAACTCAATGAATCAGTACGGAAATGCATCATGTCAAAGTAGATATAGGATGGACACAACCATTAAACATAAAACTCTCTATATAATCATGAATAAAAAACTCCTCGTAGCCTAGATGGATGAAACTAGATCCAATGCCTTGATCTCCATCTCTCAATCCATACTAGAAATCTAACCATATGAGTATATGTCTTGAAGTCGAACATGGTAGAAACCACTTGATTATTTGTCAATGATGTGAACCATTAACAAGTGTGAGAGAAACCACCATTAATGACAATGGTCCTCAAGGTCCTCTCAGTATAGTCTATGGAGTGTGAAAAGATTATATGAATTCAAACACTCATAGAATCGTTCGACCAAAGGCCAATGATGAGAACCCAACGTCGAAGGCGAGAAACCTTCCATTAAGGCATGCAGACCTCAAGGTATTGAAGGCTTCTAGATCAACTTCTTATATAATTAGATGAAGTTGATATGAAGCGACCTGTCATAGGAGGGCTTATGAGATGAAACTCAATGTCAAGTTTTAAAGAATGGTTTACAAGGATTGACTTGATGGCCAACACGATTGAAGGCTACAAATTGCATGGTAATTTGAATTGAGGTTTAGACTTCTCTTGAACATATTGGAGACATGAAAAAATGACTTGGCAACATTTGACTCAATGATAATACCCAAAATCAACTGAATATGTTCAATGAGGTTTAATTAACTAAGTAACAAATGGATTTCCCAACCTGGACATCAAAATTACGGAGTGTCATGTTCAAGAGTGACATACTTCCTTTTAGAAATACAAAAAAAAGATTCTTTTTCACTTTTCCCCCACCATTACTGGCAAGTACCTCTTTATTTTTTACAAGCTTGAGGAGGATAACATATGCTTGTCTTGTAAGATCATCCTTTGGATGAGTCCTTCAAAGTATTTTTAACAAACCTTAACAAGCAGTGGTTTGGTATTGTCATGCTTAACGAGTCCTATATTGTTTAATTTTATCAGTCCAATAAAGGAGTAACTCAGTGTCGTTTTCATGTTTAAAGAGTTTGAAAAGATATGAAAAGGAAACTCATTCAATTATTTTACAGTAAAATTTTAACGAGCCTGGAGAAAGTAAATCTCAGTGATTTTCATTTTTAGGGAGTCAAGAGAAAAACATAAGAAAACTCCACAATGTTTTTTACGTAAGTTTAGTATCTTAAGCGTGAAAAATGATAAAATAATGTGAGAGAGAACTCTATTGACCATGATTAGTCAATGCATACCTTTTTCATAAATAATACAGTTCAGTTCATAAAAGGGGTAAACTTACACTAAATGGACAATTTTTCATTTACTTTTACGAGTTCAAACAAACAATTACTCAATGGCATTTTCATTTTTAAGGAGTCTAAAAAGGGCGTAGAGAGAATTCCGTCATTTTGATTTTTGTAATGAGTTCGGAAAAGTGATAAAATAATACTTGAATCACTGACTTTCAATTTTAATTAACGAGCAGGAAAAGATGGAAAGAACTTGACATTTCATGTATGTTTTACGAGCATGAAAAGATACCAAAAGAATCTTTGGATTTTCATGAGTTTAAAGAGTCTTGAAAATATAACCAAAATGGACTCGGGATAGGTTTTAGTTTTACACAAGCTTGAAATAAAGCAAAACTATGCTTAAGGGTGGTTTCTTTTTTACACAAGATTGAAACAAAAAACTGTGCTTGAGAGTGGTTTCATTTTTACACAAGCTTGAAACAAAGAGGAAAGTATGGTTGAGATAAGTTTTCATGCCCCTAACATAATTAATACAAGGGAACATGCCCCCAAAACTCATTTCATTCACCTAAGTAGACTACAAGTTACTAATAAGTGGATGTAATGAAGGCTTGTTTACGAGATTAGATGAAAAACTCGACTTAATTAGGGGAGGATTTGTTTCATTTTTTAACGAGCTTGACACATGAAAAGAACTATGCTCATAATGACATGTTTCATTTTTTAACGAGTTTGACATAGTAAAAGAATGATCCTCAGAGAACCTATTTCATTTTTTAACAAGGTTGACGTAGTAAAAGAACTATCCTCAAGTGCGTTGTTTCATTTTTTAACGAGCTTGAAATAAGAAAAGAACTATGCTCCATATAACTTGTTTCAGTTTTTAATGAGGTTGACATAAGAAAATAACTATCCCCATGAGAAAGTTGTTTCATTTTTAATGAGGTTGACGCAATAAAAGAACCATCCTCACGAGACCTATTTCATTTTTTAATGAGGTTGACATAGTAAGAGAACTATCCTCATGTATTGGATCATGGATTCCATTTGGAAGAAACACATGCCAAGGGAGACCCCTTGGTCATGGCTTCCAAAAGGTTTTCATCATAGAAGAACAGTTCTTTGGAAGGAATGTATGTGAAGGGGAGGGATAAGAAAATCATATTCAAATTCACCCATTGAATTTTTTACCACCTCAATTATCATATGTAAGTCAAAAGAAGTCGAGAAAATAGTGAGAGGCTCGCTTTCATTGGTAACTAAAAACATGGGACAGGTTGCCACATAATTAACTCGTGGAAGGTTAAGTACCACTTGCATATAAGGAACTTTCAGGGGTTCCGGATGGCTGGTAGTCGAATCAAGATCAACGAATGAAAGATGATCGACTGTCACAATGTTTCAATTGTGAGGGTAGGACGTCACGCAAAAAAGTGTTGGTACGAAAACTTTCATGGCATAGACATAGTCTCACTGAAGGAGAAAATTGAAATCCAAGGGACCTTGGACTACCATAAGATCAATACAAACAATTTTGTCTTCCAGAGTAATAAGTAACTTAGGAAGAATCCCTAAAGGCTCGCTAATAGTTATGTTAAAAGCTAACAGAGTTTGTGTAACAGGCCCATGGTGAGGGGAACCCAAAGCTTGCCAAGAAGTCGAGGATAAAATACTGACAGAAGCACCTTCATCTACATTCATGTGCCCAATTCTTATCATAAGACTTCACAATAATATGGAAAGGGGCATAAGAAGGAAGACAAGGTTCTGTTAGTCTACACCAATCAAAAGAAATAGCCAGATTACTTGGATGGGGTTCAAAATAAAAATATTAAATGCCCCCATGTGTAGAAGAATATAAGGTAACATGAAGAACCTAAGAAGTATGAAGTTCACTCTCTAAAGGGAGAGTGGGATAAACCGAAGATGGAATAGATTCGATCACATCATCAACAAATAGTCCATCAATCTAAGTGATACATGTTTCACTCTCCAACGGAAGAGTGGGATTGACTGTACTTGGATTTTAATCAATCACCTCGTTAACTAATGGTAGATGGGGAGAAATTTTACGGTAATTAGTTGGAAGTTTTCTGTCGTGAAATAGTAATATTTTCAGACAATTTGAGGCTTCATGCATGTGAGGGCAAAGGTGACTATGATGAGTCCCTTTGCATAACCTACAAGGAAACCCGACCTTAATATTTTTCCCTGAAATCTGAGAATGACTGGTTAATGGATCAATAGTAAGTTGATGAGAACTATTTGACCATATTTCCAAAACCTTAGGAATACCAGGACAATTGATAAGGAAGTGGTCACCCTTACAAATATTGCAAGGGTATTTGGGCTTATGATGCATTTTAAAGAGTTCCTCAACATTACCAATACTTATAGACATGGTTGGTTGGTTGACTTCTTTCTTATCTTGCTTCTTATTCTTCTTCCCTTTCTTCTTCTTCTTAGTCACCTAGTTACTAGCCTCAAGGCTTTTACCAAGCGAAGAGGAAGAAAGGGAGGAGGAAATGTTGGATGAAGAAGATAAAGGGTCAATAGTAGGTTGGTGATGTTGAGATGGTGAACTCGGTTGAGGTGAAAAACTCGATTGAGATGTACAATTGGAGAATTTTGAATTAAAGAAGTTGATAACATCCATATAGGTAAATCTATTGTGAATCCGGGAAGTGAAAATGTAACCATATGAGGACTAACATTTGCAAAATCAGGGAAAGGATTAGGGTTCCTGTTAAAACAGAGGTCTTTATCAATAACTTTTGGTACTTTTTCCTTTAGATTCAACTTAGATAAATTAACTATCAATATTAATAGTTGAATAATTCAATATCCACACCTAAATTCACTAAAAAGTAAAAACAAACAATTAACACCTGCTAAAAAAATCTCAGGATTCAAACCATGTAAACAAGATTTTCACAATGAAATCACTAGTTGGTAATGAAATCCAACATCACAAAAATCAAAGTGAAAATTCGTTGTAGATAGAGCAAGTGGAACCAATTACACTGAAAACCTTCTTAATGAAACAATCTAGTGCAAGTAACTTCACTTATGCCATCTTGAGTGAAGGTTACCCTCCAAATAGTCCAAGTGAGTTTATTCAATGTATGTTCTAGGAACAGCAGGACCTTCCCTCTATCGTCACCTCGAGTAATAGCCCTAGGATTATGGTCACTAAGGTTACCAACTAGAACATTTCTACCTAGGGGATAGTCATAGATCGGACGTACACGTAAGGGCAAAGTAACAAATCTCAATCCTCTTGAAAGCTCCTCAACATCGTTAATTGGAGGTTTACTTTCAAGTGACCTCAAGTACCTTTCAGCACCATTTTAATACATGTAAATCATTGTACCATAGCCAATGAATTGGGTATGATCACTTCACCAGGTTTGATATGATCTTGTGCTTGACTCCTTTGTAGAGGGAGCTTCCTAGAGCAAAATTGAAATAACTAGATTTATCTCCCTATCAAAATACTCTAACGTTTGTCTGCAACTTTGGAAATTTTACTCACTTCCCTATTCCAAATCCCTACAGCCTAATCTATTGTAGGTGTAAGATAGCCCTAAAAAGAATAAAAATTCTAGATGAATTTTATTAACATTGTGTTATTAAGTTGTTATTTACTCAAAGGGTAAATGGACGTGAAACTGATGGTATCATGACTTGACCCAAAACTATAATGCATCAAATATGAAATTTGTAATCTCTTCATTTCAATGAATTCTAGCTAGAGTAAGTAAAGAGTTTGTTCTTTAAAATATTAACTCCAAAATGTACCACTTCTAATTTTTCATTGTAATTCAACGGTGTAAGTTGCAAACCATGCAATGTAATCTATGCACAATTTTCTTGAAAACTATGCAAAGTTAATCTATGCACAATTTGCTTGAAAACTATGCAAAGTTAATCTATGCACAATTTCTGTGAACGCTATGCAAATGTAATCTATGAACAATTTTTGCTCATAAAATGATAAATCTAACCATGCTAATGTAATCTATGCAAAGTAATTCTTCAAAACAAACACAAGATGATTCCAAATCAGTGAAAGGACAACAAGACTATTTCTTTTCACTAGTACAACTATAGAACCAATCAAGTGTAAGTAAAGGAAATCAAGTGAAAATTCCAAAGATAAAAAACAATGACACTCAAAGGCAATTAACACTTAGACACAATTCAACCCCCATCCCGCACCCCCAACGACTGAGGGGGAATTTGTTTTGCAAACATGAAGGAAAAAACATCCAAAAATTGTTATGAAACTGAGACAAATCTTTGAGCAATGACCAAAGGAAATCAAATCCAAAACACCCAATGAAATCCTAAAAATGAAAATGCTTGAATGAATGTTATGAAATCAACGCTTAAAGTGTAATTCTGATTATACTTCAGTATTGGAATAAAAGTGACTTAAGTTTTCAATGCAGCACAAGAAGCACATCTCATCAAAACACTAATTCTTGAGAAACACTATGTCTTAGGAATTTTAATATTCCTACCAAGTAAAACCTTCACAAGTCAAGGTTTAATGCTCCTTCAATAAACTCTATGCAGAAACGTTTGATTTAACTATACAAAGTCTGGACCTTTATAAACCTTTGAGTCGAACCTTATAAATCCTTCATAATCTTTGGTTAATTCTTATTACCCGTGCATATTGACCATGCCATGGATTTTATAATTTGGTTAAACTCAAACTTAACCCATAATACATTAATCCCACTTATTTCTATTATAACCCTTGTATAATAGAAATATTTCATAAACCACAATTAAAACCTTACCTTTCTTCCATTCCACAAACCTTTGCACATATATCGATGCTCTCTCTAGCGCATTAAATCTTCATCGTCGATCTCATTCCTCAATCTAACGGTTATCACGCAATAACTCGCACCAACTAGCCTGGCCAATCTCCATCGTTTATTTTTCCTACCTCAATCCAACGGTGATCGTGTAGTCTCACGCGATTACTAGCGCGATACATAACAGGTTGAGAGCGCGCAAGATAAGTGGTTTTGCTTCCCCATCAATGTGCTACATGTCAACCCCTTAGGTTAATCACGTGAATTTGTAAAATACCGTTTACCACTTTGAGACCACGCGAGATACTACTTACCACTTTCGTAGACCGCTCCATTATTCTGCACGTTTTCCACCCTTCTGTCGACATGTGCCTTGATGTGATCTGTCCATTTCTTAACCTAATCTCCTACGATAAGATCTTCGTCGCTCATCTTCCATTAAACATGTCCATTGATCTGATGATCCAACGGTTACAGTGCACTGTTACGTTCTTTTGTTTCTTACTGTGTAATAGCTCATTCTCTTTCTGCCTGTGTATTTGTTCTCGCCTTACGGTCTTCAATTGTTTTGATCTCGATCTCCACTTTTTTACTTCATTTCTTCATGCCTTTACGCTTCCTTCATAAATCCTTAGGTGTTAGGAAGCCTTGCAGTTATACCTTCACTGTAACATTGAAGTTTTTCTCCAATATTGTTTGTGTGCAAACCCGTAACACTCTTCTCTGCCTTCTTCTCCAATTTTGCGCACCTACAAAATTATGTTACACATAATTACTCTATTCCACAAACAATTTATAATTCCATTAATCAATAGACACCACACAACTCATGAATTGAATTCTCTATATTTATAAACAATTATTTACATAATGAATATCTCTCTTTGGCCTGATATTCTAATCAGTGTCATTTTTCCCTTTCCTACCTGTAGGCTTACAGTAAAACCCTATCTAATATATGAACTCCAAATCTCTAACTAACTAACTAACTAAATAGTTACCTCTCTCTATGCCTTTTAGGCTTACATTTATACAAAAGGTTCTGTAACCCATTTCGGTTCATATCCTTAATCTTTTGAACTAAGTCCACTTTTGACTCAACTAATCCCTAAGGATCCTCTCTAGTTCCAAAAATCATGAAACCAATTCCTAATCTAAGATTTACAATTAATTTTCAAATCTCTCAATCCCTATGGAATCTTAACTAGCCTAAAACTCTCATGTTCTCCAACATTTGAGAACATTTAAAAAATTCTTTCAATATCTAATTAATTCCTATTCTAAATATCTCTCATTAAAATCACTCAAAGACCTTAATAATTACATTAATTTAATACTCAAGAAACCAACTTTCTTAAAACACAAGACCCCCTATGTCTACTAAAATACAATGGTATTTCTGAGCCGAATGCTCTTGCTTCAGACTCCCAAGGTTGAAAACATTCATGAACTCTAGATCATGTGTCCTCATATGTTGATAGAAAAACCTCCAAGGTCCTAAACTTTAGTTTGTAGTTGTCTTAATGCTCTGTTCCTTTGTTGCTACTGTATGTTTGTTGTTTTTTGTTTCATCTTCCTCTCCTCGTCAATCAGTTTAAAATTCTGATTGATCACTTTTCGTGTTGCTGTCAATCTCCTCCATCTGGACTGCTTCATCATTAATTTCCATAACTCTTCAGTCATTATCTCTAGCACATCCTTGGGTTGGTACATATTTTTCCATTTACTGCTACCTCTTTTTCTTTGCTTCAGTTTGTTGTTGTACTCTATCCACTCATCTTCAAACTGTTGTTCATTATCTTCTCTTTGAAGTTGTTGGATTCTTACTACCGCCCTTTCATCCTTACCCTCTTATGACTTTCTAAACAACTCTGTTCAATATCTATAAATTTACTTCCAAAAAATAAATTATCCTCCAATTCCCCTTGTAAATGATTCCTCTCAAATACATCACTATGTTGTGCATCAATTCCAGCATATTTTCCATCCTCTTTCATGATTATCTCTTTCTGCATCAAATCCTGATTCTCTAGCATTCTTCCCAGCAACATAATATCTCTATTCCATGGATTAAATACTTCCACATAATCTTCCTCTTCCATATTTACTTGGTTGCTCATCTATGCCAAATTTTCTCCAACATTTGCAACAAAACCTACACTCACAAAACAATTATAAAAATAAAAAACATAAGGCCTCAGTGCCTCTTATTCCTTTGGAAACATTTCAGTATGTTGCTCTGATTTTTCCTCTTTTATCAACACATCATTATGTTGATTCTTGAAATAAATTTCTAAAGAATTTTAGAGACTATTAACTAGTGTCTCTTCCACATCATTTGCTTCAATTATGTCTTTCTACCCTTGTCCAATGTAGTGAACTACTTCCTCCACAATCACACTGTCATACTCTAAGTTTTCCAGCAAATATACCAGCAATTTAATTTCTCTTTAACACTTCATAAGTACTTCATCATCACTAATTCCTGCATTTATACACAAATTATCAGTTTGAAAATTACAAGGTTCAACAGTCTCAACTGTTGCTTCACATATCAGATCTTCAGTCTAAATCTCATCTCCTTCTTTCACAAGAAATTGTTCTTGTGTTGTAACGACTTCAAACATCAATCTATTAATAAAGTATTTCATTTGCAATAATTCAATAATTTTCTCATTCAAGAGACATTCTCGAATCTCTATCCTCTTGTTGATCCGAATTTGTCCAACAGTTCAAAAATTCATCAATAATTCCTTCCTCAGCAGAGTAAACTTCTTGCTATCTTGAATTCACACAATGGCTCATAATATCTTTCACAGATCTCCAGTCTTCATCTTCACCCAGAACTTCACCCTGTTATGCTTCAAAAATGGAAACTTCCATTCTCAACTCATCTTCTCTAAGCTCTTAAGATTTCAATTTATCATTCATTACCTATTCAAGCTTCATTAACTCTTCTTCTAACTGAATATTCACCTGTTGATTTCTCTTCTCTTGTAGCCTCTGCCACTTTGCTTTCTTCCTTATGACATAACCATGCCTCTGGTCTTCTTTATTTATCTGCAACATCTTCGTCAATATCTCAAGGTGAACTACAATCTGTCACATCTTCAGTCCTTGAAAATGAAAAAATATCAAGAAAATTCCTTCACAACACCTGATCAAACACATGGAGACTGACTCGATGCATAGACAAGTATAATGAAACCTTAAAGAACAAAAATTCCAAATTTAATGAGAGGAAAATATATTTTTTCAAAAATTTTCAGAGTATGCACAGGCAGACAATATAGTAAATTGCATATATGCATTGTTGCTAAAGGTAATATGCATATATTTGCGCTCTATTTCTGAACAAAAATCACACAGGTCAATAAACTTAAAGAAAAAATAAAAAATTGTTCAAACAAATCACAAAATCTAAAAGATTATTAAATTGGCAAGACTCAGATAAAGCTATCAAAAAAGCTTGAGAATCGAAAACAAGGAGATGGAAGAGAACATGATGTTCCCCAACAGAGTTTCCAATTTGTTATGAGGACAAATCACAAGTACAGATGCAAGCAATCTCCCTAGGTTTCAAAGAACCCTAGTAACAAATAAACAATCAAGCTAATTCCTTCCCTGAATCTATCTTTTCCTGAATTATAACATAACAAAGTGAGAAAAGGGAATTCATACCTTATTACAGCATGATTGATGAAGATCCCCCTTTGTGCTTCAGTGAAGCTCCTCCATGATTGAATCCAGACTTGCACACATGGAAACAACAAAGGATCAAAGGCATATGCAACATAAATGATTCAATAATTCAAACTAGTGATTAATGAGACTAGTAACAAACATCATTCCAATGGAAAAATAAAAATAACATAAACCATCCATTAAATTTAGCCCCAAGGGATAGCTCAAATGGTCGAGTTCCCGTTGCTAAGCACTTTCCCAATTGGGAGGTCACAGGGTCAAATCTCCTTGACGCCCTCGAGGTTAGGCCTGTTAAGATTGGCCGATGGGCAGATCGCTTCGGGTGGAACTACCCCGATATTTACTATGGATGTAGCGGCCACTCAATGACCGTGAACCACAACTTAAAAAAAAAAAAAAAAACCATCCATTAAATTCATCAATTAATCCATTAAACAATGTAGTGAAAAGAAACACTTGTTTGTATTAATTTCAGAAACATAAAATAGCTACAAAACCTGTGCCTTGATGTTTTGAAGCTCCTCCCATTGATATCAATCCTCTCCAAGAATGATAAGATCTCCAACATAAACTTATTCTCGGCAGCCTCTCTCAACTCTCCCACCTATGGGTTGGTTAATAGGCCAAAACGAAGTAGTTTGAGATCCTTATTCCAAGGATGAGATCTACTAAAAGAGTGATGAGGGCTCCTTGAAGGATGGGGATTGACTCAATCAAAAATGAGGTTAGGCTAGAATAAACATGAGTTTGAAGCTTTTTGTTGGGGATGATTCACCCAAAAATGCTTCTAGATCTCACTTTTTATTTTCACATTTTATTGAGTCATGTGCACATTTTTTAGTGGTAGATAGAGTGCACATCTACATAGGGATCAATGTCAGTAACTGCATATGTGCATAAACTGGATAGAAAACCATGCATAAATTGGATAGATGGCGAGAGATCCAATTGCATGATCATTTTTCATGGTGACAAAATTAAGTGTAACACATAGCATCCTCATTTATCTCACACTCATCAAGATGCTTTCCATGTTGCTATAGATATTTTTCATCTTGAAACTATGTCATAGACATGAATGGCTTATTAATGGATACCTCAACAATAGATGGAACCTCATCAATGAGTGTATGCTCAACCATCTCCACCAATGTGTCAATTGGGGCTACCAAAGAAAAATCCAACAAGGGTGACTCCTGCATCACATTGGGTGTAACCACATGCTACTCTTGTGTGTCGTTAGCCTCATGTTTAATTAGCTAGAGTGTATCTAGAGGAATTCCCTCCTTAATGGGTATGCTCCTCTTATCTCGCCGTTGTCTTCACCATTAATATTTGTTTTTGTTGTATCGACATTGGAATTTTTCTCAACAATCATGCTCTCCCCATTTTCTTCACATATGAGTATGCAACTGCTCGTTCTTCTTTTTTTTCTTACTAATGCCCATTCTTCGAGTATCTCCACCATTCTCTCGAAATTCCTAGTGTAATTTTCAAAATTATCAAGGAATTTATCCTACTAACAAATTTTTGCGCACAATTTCAATCTAAAGATTAATGTTGGAATAGTGTTTCAACCTCTAAATTATTTTCCCAACAATAGTAACTTGGGCATTCCCATGATTTAGACCCACAACTAGCCAAAATTGTGCTATGATACCATTATAATGTTCCTAATTGGAAATAAATAGTGAATAACAAGAAAACACTCTCATAAACGTCCCTATAAAATTACAAACACACATAAATATCGTATTCACATATATATTGGCACCAAAACTGGGTCTTTTATTAAATATTAACTTGAATGAGTACAATGAAATCAAGGGAAGAATAATTTGGGCTTGCTACAATAAGCGAAGCCCAACCTAGGTTTTGAAATCTCTACCCATGAACTGGAAAATTTTCCCACCAAATCATTGTGTTGACCCATAAGTTATTATTGTTGCGCATGGTAGAAAAATGTAGGAATATCCCTCTTCAATGCTCATAAATTCCAATAAATGAAGTTGGCGATCCTTCGCAAGTATCTCCACAAACCAGAAGGGAGTTGCCTCAATAGAACCCCTCAAAAAACCCACAAAAAAGGTTGTACAACCTAGTTTCTCTACCTACGCACTGCCTAGGTTTGATGTTGAGTTCCCTAGAAATAGAACTCCAACCTCCCACAAATTTACTATAAATTTCTCCACCAAAATCCCTTGTGCCTCCAAACCCCAAATCCCAACTCCTGCTACTCCCTAACCTCTACGTAATTTTTCCAGTGATAGCTTGCGCAAGACCCATAAGACAAATTTTTGGCTTGCCTCATTCCTTAAGTTTATACCCTACAAATGACACAAAAACTCTTGCAAATGACTTTCCCAACCTTCTTTGGATTACCTAGAATTTATATTGCACCACAACTTCTCTCTTCCACTAGTGTGAATTTCTCCAACATCTTGACCACATGCAGACCTAGGAATTTAACTCCTATCCTAGCTTCAGAATGGCTCCAAAATGCCCAATTTCTCCCCTACGGTGGCACTCATGGCCCACTGAAGAAAGAGTGAGTTCTCCACCCATAAATCTCCTTGTGTTAAATAACAAGGTGTTAATTAGGATGAGTAGCTCAAGAAAATAGAATGTCCAGTTGTAAACTTATCAAAAGGTACCCAAATGGTGGCCTCCTTACCTAATTTATAGAAATTGATCCCCTCTCACTTGGTGGACCCATTTTCCACTAAATCACACTCCTTTCTTTCTCTCTCTTCCTCCATAAGTGTGAGTTAACTCTAGGGGTTGAACTGCCTCCTTTTTGTGGTCCCCACATCCCACTAAGGCTGTAATTTCTCCTATTCTACCAAGTCCTCATGTCTCCCATATCAAAATTTTCTCCAATGCTCGAATTGCAAAATTGTGTTATGCTTAGCACCATCCCAAGGATCCGGCTTACCTCCTATGATGAAAATTCAAAATTTGGCATATTACATTGACCCATTGAATTTAAATCATTAGTTGCAATAGTTAGAAGTTAATTTTATTTTTCGCCGTATATAGGAAGAATATAATATTTCATTTTCTCATCTAAAATTAGAGGGCCATGCCCTAACCTGGTGGGAAATCCACATGGAAACATTAAGGTTGAAAGGATATCCTCCAGTGAATAAGGGGGAAAACTTGAAGGCTCTTAAAAAATCACAATTTTACACTATCAGGTATGTAGAGGACCATTGGATCTAGTGGCATTACTTTAGGCAAATTCAATGGTATAGTGTATAGGAGTACACCACATAATTTAGAATGATAGCTATAATAATATGTATCTCCCTAAAGAAACCAAATGCACTCCTCAAGCATTTTGGGGGTCTGCAAAACTATTTTTGGAATCAAGTGATGTTGTGTAAACCTAAATTGGTGGATGAAGCTTATGTATAGGCACAATTACTAGAGCATGTAGGCTAGCAGAAAGGGAATCAAGTGGGTCAAAGTAAAAGAAGGACTATGTTAGGTCCCTATACTACTAGTGTAACCCCTTATTGTTATTAGTGCAACCCACTTATTGTATTATTGTGCTCATATATTCCCCATGTTGTTACTATTATTCCCCATAGAAGCCCACTATTGTTATTGTTGTGCCCCTACAATATTTTTGTTATGTAGGCTCTGATTGTATTGGGACCCCTTAGACCCCTATATATAGGAAGGCGGTCTTGTCATTTGTATCATCCAAGAATTGTTCATTTGTGTAATGTAAAGGAGGTTCCCCCATCGAAGAGGCTGATTTCTAAGTCATTGATCTATCTTTTCTATCTTTTTGTGAGCTGGTTTCATAACATTTGGTATCAGAGCTTTGGATTCTAGGGTTTCGCTGCTCCAAACAGGCCATCGTGTAATTTTCACTATAGCCTTTTCTATACAACGTTTCAGAAGCTAAAAAAAACTCATTTGAGGAAAAATCATTTTGAACCTCGGATCCAAATTTTAGATCTTGTCTCACTATATTTACAGGGATATGATCTGAGGAATTTAGGGTGTTTACAAGCTCCAAAATTCCATATCAAATAGGTCATCGTGGAATTTTTACTATAATTGTTTTTCTACGAAGGTTCGGACTCTAAACTTAAAACCCAGTTGAGCCAAAATCTTGGTGAAGCTTAAGCCCAAATTTCAGATCCTGTTTCACTATATGTTCAGAGATATGGTTAAAGACTTTTAGAGTTTTCACAGACTCCCGAATTACATTCCAAACAGGTGACCTTGGGAAAATCGTTATAACATTCTCTATGAGAATCATATTGAAATTTCATAAAATGTTACAAAAAGATGACGACCTATAGTTCTCTTTGTATCAGTTTCAAATCCTAAGGTTGAAACAGTGACATGTGGAACTTCATACAAGTTTGATCTACTGAACTAGTCTATAATCGGGGCATCATGGGATATTTAGCATAACTCTTACTTGGAGAATCTAATATTGATCAGAATTGTGGGTTTGGAATGAGGACTCAGAGAAATACCACAAGATGCAATTTCAAAACTTGGACATGTGAAATTACAAAGTTACATTCATTTCAATATCGTGCTCCTAAAATCAAGAAAAAGCAATATGAGGAAGTTTCATGGCAAGGATCTAGTAAATTAGATACTACAGATGGAAAATTATTTTGATCTACATGAGGTACAACTATTACAAAAGGTACATATTGCATCATTATATTTAGAACCAAATCAATTTGTATGGTACAAAGGGCTTTTTTCTCGTAAACTACTTGTCACTTGGTCAATTTTCATGGAGGAAATGATAGCACATTATGAGGTTTCAAATAGCAACAGCTTCTTTAGCCAATTGATAAATCTCAAACAAAATTCAATGGTAGAGCACATTGAGGACTTCCAAAAATTGAATATAAGGGTAAATGATATTCTAGAGAAGAAAAGGATTGATGTCTTCATAGGGACTTTAAAGGATAACATTCAACATGAGGTTCATCTTTGGGAGCCTGATTCATTGGAGAAGCCATTCAGATTAGCAAGAAAAATTGAAAGTGGAATTATGGAAACAAGGAATCCTACCACTCACAACTCTAAATATCGAGCTATTTTTTCTCCTAGCCTTCCACAACCTACAAGGTTTACACCACAACCATTGGAAGAAAAAATAGGAAAAAGGCTTTGTTCCGGTTGTGATAGAAAATAAACTAAAGGTCATAAGTGTGCCGAGAAGAAATTATTTTACATAGATTGTGAAGAGGAGGAAGAAAAGGATCAAGAAACGTCAAAAGAAGAGGATATACACCAGGAACCAACCCCAGAGAAATAAGAAATGAATCCAACCATATCTTGTAAAGCATTGGCAAGAATTACCACTCCTCAAACTCTCGAGATAGAAGGACATACCAGGAAGAAAAAGGTTCAAGAAGTGAAATATCACATCGAGCATCAAGAATTGAATCTAACCATATCTTGTAATGCATTGGCAGGAGTTACCACTCCTCAAAATCTCAAGATAGAAGGACATATCAAGAAGAAAAGGTTCAAGCAGTGAAAGATCACATTGAGCATGAACAACAAGTTCTCCAATTTTTAAAGGATAACCCCACTTTGGTGCAAAATCGAATGAAACAACAGGCAGATCAACATAGCAATGAAAGAAGTTTTGATGTAGGTGACTGGGTATTTCTACGACTACAACCATAAAAACAAATGTCCCTCAAGCAGGCTAAGAAGGATAATAAATTATCACCAAAGTATTATGGTCCGTACAAGGTGTTACAAAAGGTTGGTACTATGGCATACAAACTAGAGCTTCCTGCATCTTCTCGAGTGCAACCAATTGTCCATGTTTCATGCTTAAATAAGGTTATAGGTGAGAAGATCCCAATTCAAATAATATTGCCAAAACTTTAAGAGGAAGGAAAAATCATATTGGAACCGGAAGCAGTCACACAAAAAAGAAATCGACAGCTACGAAATCGATCAAGTTTTGAATATCTCATCAAGTGGAAGAACTTACCCGCTGAAGATTCCACATGGAAGGATGAGAATTTTATACAGAAGCATCCATAACTACTCAAGCGTTGAGGACAACATTGTTTGAGGAGAGGGGCATGTTAGGTCCCTACACTGCTAGTGTAACCCCTTATTGTTATTAGTTCAACCCACTAAATGTATTATTGTGCCCATATAGTCCCCATGTTGTTATTATTATGCCCCATAGAAGCCCACCATTGTTATTGTTTTTCCCCTACAATATTATTGTTATGTAGGCTCTAATTGTATTGGGACCCCTTAGACCCCTATATATAGGAAGGAGGTCTTGTCATTTGTATCATCCAAGAATTTTTCATTTGTGTAATGTAAAGGAGGTTCCCCGCTCGAAGAGGCTGATTTTTAAGTGATCTATCTTTTCTATCTTTTTTTGTGTTGGTTTCATAACAGACTAGGAATCTTTCAACGATGGGAAGAATAATGGGAAAGGGGGAAAAGACAAAAATACAACACTCGCGAAACACAAATGAAAATATCACAACAACCACTGCAACCAATATCACATTAATGGACATACAAAGGAGAAGTGTTGGAAATTTCATCCAATGCTAAACCTAAAGAACAAAAACAAGGAACTTAAGAACAAAAATCTCATGGCCACGGATTCGAGGAACCAAGTGGAAAGAAACTTGGACGTAGATGAGAATATTTTATGTACATCAATATAGAATGAGGCGAATCTAATTACGCTTCAGCAACATGAAGAGAATGAAATGACCAAACTCTTCCATATAAAGATACTGCTCAAGAAGACAAAATATGATGCTCTATTTCACTCAAGATCACAGTAAAATATCATAGTAGTAGATCTAGCCAAGGAACAAGGACTAGAGACTCATGACCATACTAGACCATAGCCATTGGGATAGGTAAATAAGGAGGCAAAGATAAAGATAACCAAATAGTGCAAAATCAAAGTTATTAGTTGAACCTATTGAAGAAATAAAATTGGATGTAGTTCTATTAGATCTATGAGGTGTTGGATTTGGGACTCCCTATATTTACATGTGGGATGTGATCTTGATGCCAAGATCCAACAAGAAACACTTTATCAAAGACAAAAAATCATTCATCATCAACATGCATAAGGGAAAGTCAAAGACCTCACTAGTAAGTGCTAATCAGACCAAAACATTGATTATTTCTAGTAAGAAATGTGTTTTGTTATTTTTAAAGAAAGTAAGTAGAAGAGTCCATGAGAGATAAGTCATCACTTAAAGGGTGCTAAGTAATATAACAAAAAATTAGAGAAGTTTCTATAGGAAATTAACGGTGTGTTCCAAGATCCTAAAGGGATACCACTGAAGAGGGAAGTGGAGCATGAGATCCATTTATTTCCCGACCCTATATTATCAAATATTGGATTGTATAAGTGGTATATTATAGAAGAAAGGTAAAGAAGAAATTGAAAAAAAGATTGGAACAGGGTGTCATTCGACCAACTACCTCACCATGTGGGTCACCATCATCATTATGATAGCCCTGGCTACTATTCCCATTTATTGTAAATTAAATTAATTAAATATGGGTTGATTGTAGGGACATGAATTCAAGATCTGAGGGGGAAAGTGCTTGGGATGTTGACTTGTTTGGTGGAAGCCATAGAGACTAACAGGTGCGAAAGAAAGAGATATAGGGTTAAGTGGCACTATGGTGATTGGCATGCGGGATTCTAGGTGGAAGACACAAAAAAAATTAGGGATGACAAGGAAAACAAGAAAAAAAATAATCAAGGGACAGAAATACATGTGGATCAAATCTGATTGGCCCAGAAGATTCGATCTAGATTGGAAAACAACCATAGGGGAAGTGGAAACGAAAGGAAATAGAGAAGACTGATTTTTTTGGACAAGGAATAAAAGCATAGCAGCGAGAAGGAAGATTTGGGGGGAAAGAGAATAAAAGATAAGGCAGGGGAACAAAAATGCATGGGGGGGGGGGGGGGGGAAGCTCTCCAACACCATAATCAAAAAGAAATATAGCTTCCACAACTTTCAAGAAGGCCTTGAGTGAGGATGAAAACAATGAAGAAGAGGAAGAGACCTTGCATGAATTTAACAAATTTAGGATAGAAAAGCCCAAGGAAAATAGAAATGGAAGATGGAGGAAGCCAAAAGAGAAATGTGCAAAGTATTACAAGAAAGGGTGAACAAGACATGGAAGAAACTTTAACTAAATGGGCCATTCAAATTTATCAAGAATTGGTAAAGTTGGTATTGAATAAAACAAGTTCCCCAAGCTTGGACTTGAGTTTTTTCCGATGGGCCAAACTACAAATAAGATACATGCATAACACTTTAACCTATAATGGGCATCTTCTCAGATGCGCCAAGGACATTGAACCCTATAGTTTGAGAGAGATGTTAGTTGCTTGTTGCAATTATTCTGTGAAAACATTTTCCTATACCACAACCTGAAATGATGATTTGGATATGTTGAATAAATTCAATGAAACGATTGATAAGTTGGAGATTTTTCTTAGACGATATGCTCATGAAATATTATTTCAACTCTTTGTGAAGAGAATCATGCCAATGCGGCTCTATTCATATTGGAAAAAAAGGGTAAGTTCTAATAGTGGTCCGATAGCATTCACTTATAACATTTTTTGTCTAAATGACCAGATGCATAAGGTACATGTTCTATTTGAGATGATGGAGATCACAAGTTTCCCTCATGATTCAATGACCTATATGACCACGGTTTTAGTAATCTTTGTCATATAAAATGGTTCATAGAGGTATTCAAAGTGTCTGAGAGCATTAATTTATAGTGCTACCATCCGAATGCATTTACATATGATATAATGATTAATTCATCTTGCAATACAAGGAATATTCGAGGCACACTTCAGTTCTTCGATATAATGAAAGAAGAAGGGATTAAGCCTTTGTATGGTACTTATGCTCATCTTCATGAGGGAATTATTTTAGCCAATTGTTTTGAAGAATCATATTCATTATTAATTCATTAGAGTGGAATAGATCCCAATTTGGAATCAACAAACTATGAGTATTTGATCACGACCATCAAAAATTAGGCCTAGAGGATGACAAATTATACACAAATATTTCACACGAGAAAAATGAGTCAAAACTAATATCACAGTAATTTAATACAACCGTTGGTTTTCCATTTAATAAGGATATTCATCATTACTATACCAACATATTCAACTATGTTTTCTGTAGGAATGTCATGTCATTTTAGGTAGGAACCAAACGGCTGAAAGGGTTGGGCACATAGGATCCATTGAATTCATTTGTAGCTATTGGTGGAATTCATAAATTGTTAAAGGCCCTTGTGTAGAGCTAAGTGTTGTTTTTGGTTGGTGAGTGGAAGTGAGTGAACCTTTGGAGTTTTTGTTTCATCTAAGTAACATTAGTATAATTCATTAATCATTTTCCCTGCATGCTATAGAATATGGGTAAGGGGTTATTGGGATTCAAAAAAAAACCAAAATACTACATTATCTAAGGTTGGGTGGAAAATCAAAGTCCTAGACTTAGTTTCCAGATCATACTTTTAGAAAAGTATGTAGTCCATTCAGTATATTCCATGAAAATTCATGTTATAAAATATAGTTTTTTTATTCCTATGTCCTTGAGTGTGGTTTCCTCATGTTCATGTTAATTAGCTTGAGGTTATATTAATGATGTACTTAGAACATGGTTTCATTTATGTAGCCAACTTGATGCTAATTTGACCAATATTAGGTTATTGATGTGATTATTTTGGTTTCATTTGTAATGTTGAGCTATCGACCTACCTTGAAGGCAATAATATACAACCCTCTCTAAAGCATTCTCTTGATAGTGTAGAAATATAATATTTTAGCCGATATAATGCTATGGAATGTAAGGAATATGAATGTTTATATGGTTGGTTTGATACTACATTGTTGTATATTTTGTGTGTAATGAAGTTCATGTCACTGTTAACACCCAGGTTGTTCCCTATGACTCCCAAGGGAATACGGCCGGGGCAACCACTAACCAACGTTTGGATTATAGATCCTAGCCTATCTATAATCAGAGAGGGCTCTCTCTTTAAGTTTTAGCTATGCTTTGTGAGTATCTTGGGCTAGTTTAAAGTTTCAGTTTCATGTTTGAGACTTTGGTTGATGAAATTTTGTTGTAAGAAGGGCATGAAGAGTTCAGAAGATGCTAATCCATTGGGCATATGGAGTCAGAAAAATGAGATAGTTCTGGTGCTTTTGATGGAGAAAGTTTTACTGCAAGGCTAGATGGCTATTGTTAATATAATTTCCAATTTAGTGAGTGAAACAATGAGATATGGAGTTACCAACAGTGTGATATAAATTTGAACGACAATCCCTACTTAGTAGCATAAATGAATTACCAAATAGTGACTGTGAGGTATTCAGAGCTTATTGGAGCAATTAAGAATTCCAGTTTAAACAGCTGAAAGTCATGAAAACATTTATAGTGAAATTAGATTGAGATCAGGGTGTCTATATGGACAAATCCTGAGCTATTCTTCTTCTTTCTTTCCTAGATTCAGAACAACATGTGAGAGGGATGAGTTGAAATAAATGACAGAAAAATTAACAGAGATAGAGAAACACTTATTATATCAAGTCATAGCACTAGAATCCTGTAGCGTTCAATGGTTCAAATCACAACATGCACCAGTAAGACTCAGTTCCTGTAAACTCCAAGCTTTATTAATCACATCCTTTTGAAAGTTACAGCCGAGTTCTCAGTTCTTCATAAGAGAAACAACCAAAAACAATAATCACCAACCCCTTGGCAGTGTATGTGAGGGGGAATATATACAATAGGTTTTACAAAATATCTCAATGCTGAGTCATTTGATACATTAACTGTGCTCACCAACTTTTACAAATATCAGATAGGAAAGTTATTGCTAGTCTGAGTGTAAGATAAATGGTCTTTAATGCTGTCAGGCCTCTTCTTGACCTTTGGAAGAGAGTGATTCGGTTGAGCGTTTCTGCTTTAATGCTGATTGATGTGAACGATGTGTCTTTATGCTCTGTCATGCTGAAGCTTTTTCTCGGCCCTGCTACCTGTAGCTGTCATTGCTGTTCTTGGTGGCTGAATCTTCATGCTAAGGTGGCTCATTCCACCTTTTTGTCATAGTATGTGTATCACACTTTCTGAAGGTGATGACTTATATATTTTGATGACAAAATTTAGATGAAGCCTCTTGTTTATAATAATAATTGTATCATGGAGGCCCACCAATCCTGCGTAGGCAATTGATGCCTCAAAATCTCATCCATGGTCTCATCTGCCTCTGTGTATTTGTAGAAATTTGGAGGCGTTTCAAACAGATGGTTAATCTCATTCATAATAAAGAACAGATTCTCTATCCTCTCATAGAGACTTTTCCCAAATGCTGGCCCTGTATCCTGGGAGCTGCTTGATCCTTGGCTGATCTGATTTGGGGCAAATGTGTTCACCCTCTTAGCATAAAATTCATGTGATAGAAGTTTTCCTGCATTGTTGAGTAAGCTGGGGAGACCTCTGCCCTGTAATGCAGCAAACTTATCCATGAACCTGTTTACCTCTGCTTGCATATCTTGGCTCCTTCTGTCCAATGTCTGTACCAGGCTTTTCAGTGTGAGGACCCTCTTAACTAGCTGGATAGTCTCCGTCCTGCTGGTGATCCCAATTGCTGCCAGCTGAGGGCCTGTCATGTTATTGAGCACATTGATCAATCTGTTGGCTACCTCAGGCATACTGCCTATAGATGCCCTTCCTCTATGCACTTCCCTTTGTGCTTTACCTACGAGCTCCATTTTCTCATGAATGGTTTCAATGTATTGCCATTGGTCCGTTATTGATTGGCCAATGTGGGTCCACAAAACTCTTCTGATCTCACCCACCACTTTGTCAAGGGTGAGCTCCTTCTCCAGCTCTTTTATTCTTTCCTTGAGAGTTTTTATTTCTCTCCCTTTCTCAGCCACATTCTGCTTTGATTTATCATATTTTTTATTTAGTTTGGCCAACTCATCCTTGGCTCCATTTAGTTCTGTCATCTGGGCCTCTAGGGCCTGGACCTCATTTAACAATTTCTGCATGTCCAGGCTTGGAGCCTGCTCTGTAGACCTTGTTGTTGTTGATGTTGATGGTGCTGCTGTTGCTTCTGTGTGAGGAGGAGTGGTCTTTGGAGGCTCCTCAAGGTTAATAACCTGTGGAGGGGGCTGAGAAGTCTGACCTCCCTCTTTCTGCTGTAGGGCTGCCTGTAGTGCAGCCTCAGTGTCTTCCAGCCTCCCTTCTGTCTTCACAAGTTGTTTGTGTAGTGCTACCAGCAATGTAGCTATTTCTTGTTCTTTCTTCTGCTGAGCAACCTCATTTGTTTGGGGGTGAATGGTTGCTGGGAGCTTTACTTTCTTTCTTAGGGCTTCCAGGTCTGCATCCCTTATCTTCGGCAGTGATTGTATGGCTTTGGGATCCTTGGGGTCATGCCCCAGCTCTATAATTATATCTTCCAAAGACTTGATCCTGTTGTCTTTGGCCAAGGAGGATGCCTTCTCCAACTCTAGTTGGGTAGTTGTATTATTTAGGCTGTTCTCCAGCCTTTTTGCCAACATTTTCTTGTCTGCCAACGTTGCATAGACCATTTCACCCGTTTGCTTATGGAGTTCTATTTGGTCCATAGGGTGAATGTCTTTTGCAAGAATCTCCAGGTTGGTTCTTATGTAATCTGTAGCTGACTGTGGCTGC
The DNA here is from genome assembly GCA_000404065.3 of Pinus taeda. Classification (NCBI taxonomy): domain Eukaryota; kingdom Viridiplantae; phylum Streptophyta; class Pinopsida; order Pinales; family Pinaceae; genus Pinus; species Pinus taeda. The sequence continues at coordinate 147,867 of APFE030899288.1, forward strand.
ACCGTGGTGGGCCTGAAATGACTCATGGTCATTTTTCCTTCTGACATGTCATAGGCTGCCATGAGCCTCTGCTGATTTGTGGGGGCCATCTTTAGCAACTGATTGTAGATTTGGAGCCTGCGTCGCTCATTTCTTCTTTTGATATCAGTGAACTGTTGTTTGATGCTCACCTCTGCTTTTCTTTGATGGCTTGAGGAGCTGACCTCTCCTCCAAGATTTCTCTCTGGTTCCTGTTGAAAGGAACTTGCGGATACCTCCATGCTTGGTGGGCCCATTATCACCGATTTCCCCATAAGCATTTCTTCTTCAGAGAGGGGATTTAATCTTTGCCTTTTCTCCCCTTGATTAGTGGACGTTGTAAGGGGAGTCTCCTGTTCTCTGTCCCTCTTCTTTCCTTTTTCCACTTTTTGTGGAGTCTGGAGTACTGAGGTCTCCACTGTCTTCTCTTGCCCTGGTGGTATGTTCTGTTGGGCTTGTTTCTCAGTAGGTGTTGGGGCCTTAGCGAGTTCTTGCTGCATAGGTTGCCCCTCTTCTTGAGGCTCTTCTTGTTGTTCTTGTTGCTGGTCTAGTTGCTGCTCTACCTCCTTATCTATCTGCTGCTCTGTTTGTTGTTGTGCTCTAGGAGGTGATTGTTCCTGCTCCACCTCCTTGCCCTTGCCTTTATTTGTTTCTTGTTGGGCAACTCCGGCTACTTGTTGTTGGGCTGTGGAAGATGAGGCAGTTGCTCCAATTTGCCTCTGATAGAGGAAGAAACCTGCCCATAATGTTCCATGTCAGCCTCTTTCTCAATTTTGCTTGTTTCTCTTCTTAGCATTTCTTCTTTGCTAATTGGGTCTTCTAATGTGCCTTCTTTCCAGCTTAGGGCATTGGCATACTTCTCAACATGGTGGATTTTCACATGGACATAGCCCCCCAATTTATACTTTATTCTCCTAAGGGAAATGAAGTGATTAGGGTCATAAGGCACCCACTTGAAACTGGTTTGAATTCTGAGGGTCTCTAGGATCCTATCAGCTTCCTTCCATCCTTCTTCCTTCTTATTGTACAAGAAGGGACCCAGCTGATTTCTTACTTTTAGCTGCACCTTCTTGTTTTTAGCTTGGAAATGGACAAAGTCTGCATTTCCAAACTGCCTGAAGTACTCTAGGGCAAAGAGCCTCATAGGGGCATATTTTGGCAGCCTATAGGGATTTAGCTCACAGCCATATACTCTGATTATTGTATCGTGTTGGTAAAAGTACCAATCACCAATGTTGTATGCCTTCGAGAGTTGAAGGGTTCTCTGCATTTCTTCTGTCAATCTTGGGGGAGGGGCACCCAACAACAAGGTCATAGCTAGATGAATGAATAGATTAATAAATTCACAGTAGGTGTATGGTGAATAAGGCAGAAGATGGCAAACTGCAGTCCAAAACACAACCGACCTTGGGCGTCCGTGGTTATCTAGCTTCTTCAGAGGGACAGGGAAGGCATCAGGCTGATAGAATAAGAAAAGATGATAGATGTAACTGGTGTATTTAAACACCTTCTCCCTCTCCAGATTCATAAATTTCTCATGAATCTTATTGGCAATGAAAGTGGCAAAGTCATAATGTACAGCAGGAGGCATCCCTGGGGAGAAAATGGACAGCATTGCTATGATGGTTTCATCCACATCCTCATATGTCCCATAACCCAAGATGTAACTGATCAAATCTACCATCATTTTCCCCATCTCATTGAGATATGGATATGGTATGGGAAGGGAAGCAGTCATAGATTGATACTCAGGCTGAATAAACAACTAGTTAACCCCGGAAATCTAATCCCTGGACAAGTTGCCCCCTTTTGCTATCAGGTCCTGGAGGGAGAGAGGAGTAAGGGGCTTTGTAGTGTGAAAGTGCAGCCTTTCATTGATAGTCTCAGGGGTGATATGGAATAGTACTGAGCCTGAGGGGCTGAGGACAGCTCTTTGGCCGGGATCATAACTTGGCATGCATTGCTTTATCAATTCTGGTAGGACATTGACTTGAGGGAGGTTGTAAATGAGTATGTGGGAATCCCAAATTCCCAAGGTGTCAGTCCCACTAAGATGTTGGGCCTTTAGTTAATTCATTAGCTGAATATTGAACTTCGCTGTCATGGGCATCGAGTCCAACATCTGGTAATCTTTATCACCTAGGGCTTTCCACTCTAGCTCTCTGTGTGGGGCATTCAGAGGTTGAATATTTAGGACTATTGGTGGCGTCTCCATGGCTAAGTAGTGGTTATGACTTGGTACTGAACTGGTTTTAGCGGGCAGGAGACCACAGAGGGTTAATTTTGCAGAGGCAAAAAGGGTAATGAGGTGTGATAATAGCGCAGAATGCTTAACAAGAGTAATTTTGACAGTTTGCAGGAGTAGGCAACTCAGTTTTCCTGGTGAATTATGTTGGTTTAGGTTTACAGTCCAGGAATGCGCGGACAAAATGGGAATTTGGGGAAGGGTAGATATATATAGGTTCAGCAGGTGAAATTAGACCCTGCAATTGTGGGGAATGCTAGTTTATCCGGGAATTTAATGGTAAAAACAGGTTTGTTTCACTCTTGTGAGTTCAGTTTTGGAGAAACATGGACGTAACGTAGCTCTGAAAGGATGCAGTGGGTAAATACCTGGTGAATTGCTGGTAATGGTGACAAGTGCAGGTGGTCGTAGGCGACAACGCTCTTCAGGACGATTTCAGCAGGTTGGCGGCAGTGGACGTAATTCTCATGCAGAGGAGAGCAATGGTTCTTTCAGTGAGAAAATGAGAAAAACGCGAAAAAATAGCTAAATATGGACTTTTGGCTCATTGGCGCGCTTTTTGGATGACGTCAGCATGACATCATCAGGTGGGGTTAGGGTCAGGTGACGTCATCGGGTGATGTGGCAGTCTGTGAGTGGTCCACGGGGATTGCACAGGTGGCGGCCACGTCGGAGCTCGGGTGGTCGGGGATGCTGACAGGGCGCCAAGCGGACGTGATGTGGGCGGGTCGTGGCGCTGGCGTGGGCAGACGGTTTAACAAAGTGGTAAATGGGTTTTCTCAGAGCGCCCTCTATACGGTCGCGGTTTTGTCAGAGGGCGCTCCGAGAGAGTCTAGGGGGTGATGCGTGGCGGAGGCCTGACGTCACCCTCTAACAGTTTCTCGGAAGGTATCCTTCGGACGCTGATGCCCGTCCGATGCGATGTGGGCCGTCGGATGGGAGGGCCTAGATCCGAGGGTTGACGGAGCGATAAGGTGCGCGTGCAATATTCGACGGCGGGGAGAATTAAATATTATTTTCTTTCGAAAATCGCGCTTGGCGGAAACTTTGGAAAAGTGGTTTTTCTGGGTTGTTTTCACCATTTGCAGGTTAAATGGGTTTTACAAAGGTTTATAATCAAAGCGGGTCTAAGGCTATTAACCCGAGCAAATCTCGGATTAATCCCTAGGATTAATTCTTTTGCGCTCTGTGGGTTGCGCTCAAATGTTTTTTTTTTTAGCGCATGAAGACCTTCAAAATCACACCTAGAGCTATAATGCTCGGGGGAGGGGATACTTAGATCTTCATTGTGAAGTTGGGTGGCATAGGGATGTTAGTCATGAAGGAAATGGGGAAAACTGGAAGTTAGACATGCTTCATTTGTTGTAACACTGTTGTGAACAGAACATCTGCACTGGCATCCTGTTGTTACCTTTCCTTTAGGCCAGTGAAAATATTACAAACCATGCTTTCTGCAACCCCATCTACCTGCCCACTCTATTGCCTAGCATTTTTTGTTACTCCAAGGAGGGTGCACTTAGATTTGCAAACCCTTTTGTGCCTTTTCTTTATCTTTGGCTTTCTTTTGATTTTCTATCTAAAGCTACCCTTATTGCTTCCAAGGCCCCAGATTAAACAGTTGGGAACCTTCTTTCACTACCTATCTACTTTACCTGCCAAGATTGAGCTATTTGGACAGGTTTCTTTCTCTAATCTACAACAAAAATTGAAACATGGCATGACCCAGCTTAGGCTGTTGGATCACCCATCCAGAAGTAGGGCAGCACTAACTAAATAAGTACTTTTCTTCCACAAGAATATGAGATCTTTTCATCACCAAAGTAGATCATATTGGCACTTCCCTTTCCAATCATGAAAAATGAAACCTATTGGTATAGGTACCTAACAGTGGCTCCACTTGGGGATGGTTTTTCTTTGAAAGACCAAGAACAGCAGGTCAGAATGCCTTGGCCCTTGACTGCTCCTATGAAAAACTTGAAAAACTTTCTCTTTGTACTTCAAAACTGGAGTTTTTCACCTATGTGGAATTTCTAGAATACAAGGCCTCTTTTCTGCTTATTGACAGCAATCTTTTGAACTGAACTATTAGTATGCTGAAAGGAAATATATACAACTGATTATGTACATGAGTAAATACCCTGCTATATGCATGGAAAGTAATCAAAATAATGTTTCAACATCCTGCCATTGACAGGACCTTCATTTAAGTCAGTTTCATCCAAATTTTTTAGGAATTAGGTGTTGTTTCCTTGGACTGCTTGGATAACAAATGGTCCTCTCCAAAGAGAATCAAATTTTCCATGTTTCCCTTTATCTTCCCTTCTTGAGTCCCACTTGAGGACCTTGTCACCTATGCTGAAATCTTCAGCTTTAGTCTTTCTATCAAAAGCTTTCTTTAACTTTTCTTGGAGAACTTGTACTCTGCTGTAAACTTGGTCCCTGGTTTGTTGCAAACATATTATCTGATTTACCCTTCTTTGCATGTCATTTGGCTCAGCTTGACTTTCTTGAAGCAGTTTCATAACAGGAACCCCTAGTGATGAAGGGAATTTGGCTTCTAATCCATAGACTAACTCATATGGGCTGACACCAATAGATCTCTTGGTTGTTAGTCTATCTGCCCATAGGGCATTGACAAGTTTCTTATGCCAATTCTTCTTATTTTCTTCCAACACCTTCCCTCATGTTCTATTGGGGATGACAAGTTTCCCTCATGATTCAATGACCTATATGACCACGGTTTTAGTAATCTTTGTCATATAAAATGGTTCATAGAGGTATTCAAAGTGTCTGAGAGCATTAATTTATAGTGCTACCATCCGAATGCATTTACATATGATATAATGATTAATTCATCTTGCAATACAAGGAATATTCGAGGCACACTTCAGTTCTTCGATATAATGAAAGAAGAAGGGATTAAGCCTTTGTATGGTACTCATGCTCATCTTCATGAGGGAATTATTTTAGCCAATTGTTTTGAAGAATCATATTCATTATTAATTCATTAGAGTGGAATAGATCCCAATTTGGAATCAATAAACTATGAGTATTTGATCACGACCATCAAAAATTAGGCCTAGAGGATGACAAATTATACACAAATATTTCACACGAGAAAAATGAATCAGAACTAATATCACAGTAATTTAATACAACCGTTGGTTTTCCATTTAATAAGGATATTCATCATTACTATACCAACATATTCAACTGTGTTTTCTGTAGGAATGTCATGTCATTTTAGGTAGAAACCAAAGGGCTGAAAGCGTTGGGCACATAGGATCCATTGAATTCATTTGTAGCTATTGGTGGAAGTCATAAATTGTTAAAGGCCCTTGTGTAGAGCTAAGTGTTGTTTTTGGTCGGTGAGTGGAAGTGAGTGAACCTTTGGAGATTTTGTTTCATCTAAGTAACATTAGTTTAATTCATTAATCATTTTCCCTGCATGCTATAGAATATGGGTAAGGGGTTATTGGGATCCAAAAAAAACCAAAATACTACATGATCTAAGGTTGGGTGGAAAATCAAAGTCCTAGACTTAGTTTCCATATCATACTTTTAGAAAAGTATGTAGTCCATTCAGTATATTCCATGAAAATTCATGTTATAAAATATAGTTTTTTTATTCCTATGTCCTTGAGTGTGGTTTCCTCATGTTTATGTTAATTAGCTTGAGGTTATATTAATGATGTACTTAGAACATGGTTTCATTTATGTAGCCAACTTGATGCTAATTTGACCAATATTAGGTTATTGATGTGATTATTTTGGTTTCATTTGTAATGTTGAGTTATCGACCTACCTTGAAGGCCATAATATACAACCCTCTCTAAAGCATTCTCTTGATAGTGTAGAAATATAATATTTTAGCCGATATAATGCTATGGAATGTAAGGAATATGAATGTTTATATGGTTGGTTTGATACTACATTGTTGTATATTTTGTGTGTAATGAAGTTCATGTCACTGTTAACACCCAGGTTGTTCCCTATGACTCCCAAGGGAATACAGCCGGGGCAACCACTAACCAACCTTTGGATTATAGATCCTAGACTATCTATAATCAGAGAGGGCTCTCTCTTTAAGTTTTAGCTATGCTTTGTGAGTATCTTGGTCTAGCTTAAAGTTTCAGTTTCCTGTGAGACTTTGGTTGATGAAATTTTCTTGTAAGAAGGGCATGAAGAGTTCAGAAGATGCTAATCCATTGGGCATATGGAGTCAGAAAAATGAGATAGTTTTGGTGCTTTTGATGGAGAATGTTTTACTGCAAGGCTAGATGGCTATTGTTAATATAATTTCCAATTTAGTGAGTGAAACAATGAGATATGGAGTTACCAACAGTATGATATAAATTTGAACGACAATCCCTACTTAGTAGCATAAATGAATTACCAAATAGTGACTGTGAGGTATTCAGAGCTTATTGGAGCAATTAAGAATTCCAATTTAAACAGCTGAAAGTTATGAAAACATTTATAGTGAAATTAGATTGAGATCAGGGTGTCTATATGGACAAATCCTGAGCTATTATTCTTCTTTCTTTCCTAGATTCAGAACAACATGTGAGAGGGATGAGTTGAAATAAATGACAGAAAAATTAACAGAGATAGAGAAACACTTATTATATCAAGTCATAGCACTAGAATCCTATAGCATTCAATGGTTCCAATCACAACATGCACCAGTAAGACTCAGTTCCTGTAAACTCCAAGCTTTATTTATAACATCCTTCTGCAAATTACAGCCGAGTTCTCATTTCCTCATAAGAGAACAACAAAACCCACCACCCCGTCCAATATTTGTGCGAGGGGGAATATATACAAATAGGTTTTACAAAATATCTAACTGTTGGGTCACTTGATACATTAACTATGCTCACCAACTTTACAAAATATCAGATAAGAAAGTTATTGCTACTCTGAGGGTAGGATAAATGGTCTTTAATGTTGTTAGACCTCTTCTTGACCTTTGGAGGAGAGTGAGTTGGTTGAGCGTTTCTGCTTTAATGCTGAATGATGTGAATGATGTGTCTTTATGCTCTATCATGCTGAAGCTTTTCTCGGCCCTGCTACCTATAGTTGTCATTGCTGCTTTTGGTGGCCGAATCTTCATGCTGAGGTGGCTCATTCCACCTTTTGGTCATAGTATATGCATCACACTTTCCGAATGTGATGACTTATATATTTTGATGACAAAATTTAGATGAAGCCTCTTGTTTATAATAATAATTGTATCATGGAGGCCCACCAATCCTGCGTAGACAATTGATGCCTCAAAATTGCATCCATGGTCTCATCTGCCTCTGTGTATTTGTAGAAGTTCGGAGGCGTTTCAAACAGATGGCTAATCTCAATCATAATAAAAAAACAAATTCTCTACTCTGTCATAGAGACTTTGCCCAGATGCTGGCCCTGTTTCCTGTGAGCTGCTTGATCCTTGACTGATCTGATTAGTGGCAAATGTGTTCACCCTC